>JBAMBJ010004005.1:0-121594 GCA_037043495.1 Drosophila recens
AAGTTCCACTTCTATCATCTTTGTTTCAAGCCATGCTGTCAAAGCAGAAACTAGTTTCACAGTACTTGGAACTAGTTTCGAGGCATGGGGTAACCATCTTAACGTTGGCGGTGCTGCCAACTCGTTTCGGTGCATTGCCCGCGATGCGACCTGACAGGTTCGCGTCGTGTGCGCCTCCAACACGTTGAGCTTCCTGCCACGCTGTCACGATTTCACGATGCCACCAATTTGGGGCAATGCAGGCCAAAGTCAACGCTACTTCAGACTTCAGTTCTGGGTTGGTGGGCATTGGGCGTATACAGTGCCTGCTTGTGTGACCTTCCACTGTTCTCTTTGAATTTGCACTACGCTTTTTTGCGGTGAAAGTATTTTGGTTGTTGTTGTTGTTGTTGTTGCAGTTGCAACGACGCCTGTTTTATGGCGCTGCATAAATCAGAGTGTGCCGGACCTTGAGTGCGCTCTACCGCTTCACCGCACAGTGGGCACTTTAGTAAATTTTAGCTCACGTTCAACTATTTTTACTATTTTAAAATAATGTCCATAATTTATGTTTAAGCTATAACTAATTGATTTCTGGTGCTTCTAAGTGTTTTTCAATTTTATTTACTCTATGGTTATTTTGACTAGCATATTAAATAAAAATTTTATACTTGTACTCCTGGAATTATTAATAATGAAATGATAATAATAAAATAAAAACCAATTCTTGGTGGGTATTTTCATAGAATAATATATGTACAACAACACACAAGTGGCTGGATCAGCTTTACAGTTTTTTGTCACTTTTGCGACTTACAGTTCTCAACTGGTTCTGGCGTATCAAAGTTGACATTAGGCTTGGATCGCTCGTAAAATTAAAGTAGTTATCAATGTTCCAATGTATTTTTACATCACTAAAGTGGCCAATAGAACCACTGTGCACTTGTCTTTTCAGGGGGGCGTGGTCTTGGCCACATGAAAGCGCATTTATTGGCCGAATTTATTGGGCCCGTTGTAAGAAGTTGACGATATTACGCGACTATTACACATACTTACCTAAGTACCGGAGAGGCAGAGAAAGAGAGAAAAAGAGAGAGAGAGAGGGAAGGGAAAGAGAGCGTGAGATTTCTTACACCCTCCACTCGTACCATTCTTTTTTAGTGGCACTGTAATTGCCATGCTCGCAGTGCATGAAATTTTCAACAACGCAACAAATGAAACAATTTTCTTAATATTTTTTTTGTTGTATTTTAGGCAAAGGCAACGTTTCATCGCCCATTCCACCTGCCCCGTTTTTCTTTTCGCTGGTGCTGCCTACAATTTGTTTTGGCTTACAGTTTTTATTTTCTGGCATGTCTGGGGCGCAAAAACATTTAGAGGCATCCAAAGCTCTTGGCCCTTTGAAGGCTCGTGGTCATAAATTCCGTTCTCACCACACTTTTCTCCCACTCTCTCTCTCTCGCCTCTTTCCTTATGCATCCACTGCTTTTTTTCTCCATCTCTCTTTCTCTAGGTCTTTGCCGTTTTTTGTGTGTGTTTCGACTTTTTTGGCCAGCAGCAAAAAGCATTTTGAACTCTACCAAGAGGTGCAAAAACGCTGCGGGCAATTCGGAAGCTGCTCTGCCCAAAATCCAACGAATTGCATATACCCTACAATACTGTGGAATCCATTTCTCCACACACACATTTTAATTGTAAAATCACTTACATGGCTATTTTTGTTTTATTTTATATTTTGTTTCTTTAAGTTACTTAAAATGAAAGTTATTTATTTAAAAAAAAATCGGTTTCTAAAATCTTAAAGAATTCTTTACGAGAGAATTATAAAAAAAAAAACAAAGAAAATGAATTTTATAATATTTTGGTTTAGTCTTATTTTTTAGAGCACAGATCTTAGAATTATATTTAATTATCTCATAACTAAGAACCTTTGCCAAGATTTTCATTTTCAATTTGTATTTTAAAGTTTATAAATAGCAGCTAAATTATGATTTTGAAATAAAAATTTTAATTTAATTATTATTTTATAATTTCTTTTCTTTTAATTTTTTCACATCAAGAAACAGACTTTTTTATCAGTGTCTACCATTTAATATTGACTTTGTTGAAACATTTTCCTCTTTAATTCGATTTATTTCATGTTTCAGTTACTGGGTTTTATGAAACTTAAAAAAAAAATAAAAAAAAATGCAATTTTAAATTAAAAATCTTGAATAAATTTAATTTTAGTTCAAAATAAAAAATTATCATCCCTATTTTTTTTTAAAGCGCAGTTAACTATTTGTAATTTAAAAACAAAAATCTATTGAATTCATATTTAATTTACTTTTAGTTTTAGATGAAAATTCAATTTCTTTTATTTTATAAGTGCATAAAACAAGATTAAGCTTTGCAGTAATAAAATAAAATTTTGTGCATGTTATGTTATTGTAATGGGGAAATCTGCACTGCGACCCTTTGGATCTATTGTGCCCCCTTCTGAGCCTATAGCTCGTCCATCAACCCTAGTTCTCGTACGAATTCGAGAGTTTTTACCGGGTTGAGGTCCTGCTAAGTCCTCCTTCGGTAGGACATGTTTCCCTAGAAAACTACATCTACGTCTAGATAGAGCAGTGCATTCTGCTAGTATGTGCATCGAGGATTCCTCCTCGCAATTGCAGAACCGGCAGGTTGCACTGCTTACAATTCCTAACTTAAATAGGTGACTTCTCAGTTTGCAAGGCCCGGTCAAGAGACCGGTGAGTATTCTGAGTCTATTCTTCCCCAATGCGATTACTTGCTTAAATCGCTTTGGGTTGTAGCTACCTAGGAGGTGTTTGGCTTGTCTGAGACCTGTGGTCTCCATCCAATGCGATTGCTGAAGTCGCCTCCTCCTCTTTTCGTAGGTATTCCCGTATTGTGTGTCTTCCAATTCCACAAAAAGGTTCAGGACCTATTAGGGGCCTGCATGCACCCAGTCTGGCTAGTGTGTCAGCTGCTTCGTTCCCTGCTATATCCATATGGCCTGGGATCCATCTTAGGGTTAACCTATTTTGCGATCCCAGTTGGTTTAGCTTCTTTCGTCGCACCTCGTGCACTACTTTAGACGTTATTTTCGCCTTGCTGAGTGCATTGAGAGCTGCTTGACTATCGGAAAGAATGGCTATGTCTCTATTCCGATAGTTACGCTTGAGATTAAGGTCCACACACCTCCCTATTGCACATACCTCAGCCTGGAAGATGCTGGTATATGTTCCTAGAGATTCATGGTAAGATATCCGAGGGCCTACAACTCCAAGTCCTGTGCCTTGGTCTGTAAGAGATCCATCGGTGTACCATTTTATGGTGTGTTGATTCATGGGATGGACTTTATCAAGTGTTGTCCAGTCCTTCTTGCTGCTCAGGTTCACTTTGAAATTCTGCTCGAACATAAGCTCGGCAGTCATTTCGTCCCTTGGCTGTAATAGTAAGGGGAGATCACCTGATATCAATTCTGCGTCTCTGTGGCTAAGGATACTTCCCACCCCCTCTCTTGCTATCCTTAGCAGAGTCGCCCTTTGTTGCAGTTCAATGAATACATGGAGTGGCGTGAGCTCCATTCATTAAAACTTCTATAGCCGTTGTCGGACAGGTGCTCATAGCCCCCGTCATACATACGCAGGCCATCCGTTGCAGTCTTAACAGCTGCTTCTTGACGGTGATGAGTTGGGCTCTATCACCCCAGGCTATTGCTCCATATGTGAGCATTGGCCTGACTACCATTAGGTATAGCCATCTAATAATCTTCGGTGATGTGCCCCATGATTTCCCGGCTATGCCGCGACAGGCATAAAGTGCTCGAGTGCACTTTTGCTATCGCATTTCGTACATGGGGGCCGAATGTAAGTTTACTGTCAAAAGTGACTCCTAGGTACTTAACCTCCTTACTTGTTTCTATTATGCTGTTTGATAGCCTTATTTGCCTCATTCTCTGCAGCTTGTGTCTTCTAGTGAAGGGAACGATGACTGTCTTGGCAGGGTTGAGGTTGAGGCCCACCTCTCCACACCAGTCGCTCGTTATCCGTAGACCTAGTTGTACAATGTCACAAAGTGTTTCTTCGAATTTGCCTCGTGTTATGTTATGATGACAATGTCATCAGCGTAGCCTCTGACATTGAATTCCATAGCCGGCAAGTTTCTGGAGTAGCTCATCTACCCAGCAGACTCCACAGTAAAGGAGACAAAACTCCCCCTTGAGGACAACCTTTTGTGGTTGTGACAGTAACAGTGTTATCTTGAACTGTTGCCGTGGCTTGTCTAGACCCCAGCAGTGAGGAAATCCATCTGCCTGTGGTAGGGTCTAGGCCCCTCCTGGTCAGGGCAGCCTTGACAGCATCGTGAGATGTGTTGTCGAAGGCACCTTCTATGTCCAGGAAGGCGCATATGGCCACCTCCTTATTTCCAACTACTGTGCTTAAAGTGCGGTGTAGTTGATACAGTGCCGTATCCGTGGATCGGCCTACTCTGTATGCATGCTGCGTTGATTGCAGCGGGGATTGCACCAGAAGAGTGCTTCTTATCTTGTGGTCCACCAGCTTCTCCAGCGTTTTCAGCAAAAACGATGTTAAGCTGATGGGTCTGAAGGACTTGGGGCTGGTGATCTGGTGATATCTTTCTTCCCTGCTTTGGGGATGAAGACCACCCTGGCTCTACGCCACGCACTTGGTATGTATCCGAGTGCAAGGCTACTTATCATGATCCTTCTAAGAATGGGGAGGAGTATGCCCTGCCCTTGCTGTAGAAAGGATGGTGATATCATGTCAAGGCCTGGCGATTTATAGGGCTGGAAAGTACCAATTGCCCACTGTAATCGTTCTGGTGTGACTGTCGACTTGGCAGTTTTCCAGTCGGCAGACACTGGCCTAGACATGCTACTTGCTTCGACTGTATCTTCTTGTACCGGGGTGCTTCCCGGGAAGTGTGTCTCAAACAAGAGCTCTAGTTTCGCTATGCTACTGCCAGTGAAGGTTCCATCCCTTCGTTTCAAGGCTAAATTTGCCTCTGGTGTGCGCTTTTCTTGAAAGTGCCCTATGAAACCGGGCGCTCGCTAGGATGTGCTTTCTATACTTTTCGCAGAATTCGCGATAGTTCTTTCGTTTGGCCTTTCTGATCTCCTTGTTGTAGGTAGGAGGTAAGGCTTTTCTCGGTAAGAGTCCCATAAACCGTCTCTCTTCGCTCTGTTGAAGAGGCGACGGGTGGTGAGTCGTAGCCTCTCGAGGCTATCGTTCCACCAAGGGGCATCCGTTTCTTTGCGCTTCCTTCCAAAAGGACAGCTTTCTTCAAAGGCATTTATTATGCTACTATTTAGGTTGCCTACAGTTCTTTCTAGTTCCAGTTGCGACCGGGGTATTCTCGGTTCTTCTCTGGATAGATTTAGTTGTAGGCTCGTTATGTACTTATCCCAGTTTGTTTTCCTGGGATTACGCACTGGTATGCTGCTATCCATATTGACTTGCAGTTCAAATAGGATAGTTCTATGATCAGACATAGATTCCTCCGAAGAGACATGCCAGTTTCTTAGGTGTGGCCTAAGGGCCCTACTAATCATGGTGATGTCAAGGACTTCCTCCCTGATTCTTGTTACGAATGTCGGTGTGGTTCCGACATTACCAATTTCTAAATTATATCTAAATATAAAGTCAAGTCAAGAAGGTACTCACCTCTTGCGTTTGTGTCCGTGCTTCCCCAGATCTCGTGGTGTGCGTTGGCATCGCACCCTATGATAAGGGGGAGCTTCTCCTTGGTGCAGTGTGCTACTAGCCCAACGACTTCCGGTGGCGGACAGGCTCCATCGCCCGCGAAGTACGCTGAGGCCACTACAATGGTGCGGGCATGTCCGACCAACTGCACTGCTATGGGTACGCAGTCCCTGCTAAGGAATTCTGAAAGGATAGTATAATTAATACATTTCCTTACCATAATACATGTTCTTGGCACTGGGTCCCTTTGATCCCAGATTACCTTGGAGTCCGCTGTGTACAGGCCTTTGATGCCATCGTTGAACCATGGCTCCTGTACCAGAGCTAGCCCAAGGTGTTGGTTGGTGAACATCCGGGCTAGGACGGCCGAGGCCGCCTTCGCACGGTGGATGTTCACCTGGGCTAGCTTAGTGCCGATGACTTGTGTCATCGCACTATAATAGCGGCTCCATGCTGCATGACGCATGACGAGGTGGGCCTGGAGTTTTCCTCGTCATCGCGTGCCGTCAGGGTGACGTCCGCTGCTTCCAGTTCGTCCGAGATTTCCTGGGACGACATTGCCATTTGCTCCTCTATCTCCGCAGCCATAGCGGGGTCCAGTGTTAGATCCGCCAGGGTTTCATCCTCGGCCAGATCCTCCAATGGATTGGTGGGATCCGCCTGACGAACCCTGGACTCGCTGACAACTGCGGGAGATAGGTCTGATTCGGCCGAGGGGGGATTCTCCACCACGGCATTATTCTGTGCGGCTGGTGGGGGCGCTTCCGCCGTGCCAGTCTTCTCTGCCCCTTTCTTCAGCCCGCTTACGGGTATTGTCCCGAAGCGGAAGAAAAGTTTGTGGCCTCTCGACACAATGTCGTCCTTGGAGGCCTCGTCAATGCCAAGCATTAAAACGGCTCCTCCTCCGTCGTCTCTCCTTGAGATGATCCTCCATGCGTCGGTGTCGATCTTGTTCTGGTTGCTCAGCAAAGCCAACAAGTCGATACAAGTCGATTGTCTCCCGATTCGCACTTCTCGGGCAGTAGATGGTGATACTATGGGGTGACGGAATGTCATCCCCCATTCTACTTTCAAGGGGTATACCCTTCCATGACTGTAGTTTCGACGCTACAGTCATCAGCCAGTCTGCCGATTTTTCATCTGCACAGTCAATAACCAGGTGGCCCACCCGGAAATGAATGCCAGTGAAAGAAACGGCAGTATCCCATCCTGTCAGTATGACTTCATCCAGGAGGGCCTCCTCCAGCGCGGACAAGTCCCCCTGACTGAGGCTTACCTGGGGATAGTCCACAGGTAACACGGCCACTTTGACCTTTCTCGCGACAGACGCATAGGTCGCGCGAGGTGCAGTGGGCGCTGAGGAGGTGGACATCCTGGCTTCTGCTGCTGCTGCGGATGTGCTAGGGCGCTCATCGAGATCTTCCTGCTGTTCCGCTACTGAGGCGTTCTTGTGCGCTGCTTTGACAGGTGTGGCCCCTTCAGGTTTTTGCGTGGCAGCTGGTCCCGCTGGTCCCGCCGCGCGCACCCTTTTAGGAGTGTCGGTTGGCGGTGTCAGCGTGCTGCTCGACCTTTTGGGAGCCGGTGTCCTGTCTTGGACTGCAACAGGTCTTGGCTCTTTCGCCTTAGCCAGTGCAGCCTCCTGTGACATCCCCTGCTGGAGATAGCGGATGTACCACTTGCATCTTGATCCACTCAGTTCGCGCCTGAGGGGATCATCTAATCCTCCCGGTTCTCCACGACCTGGCAGAGGATTCTTCTTCTTTGACGGCGGGCGTTGTTGTTCCCGCCGCCTGTCAGCGGTCAACGCGGGACGCATCGGTAGTGATGGTCCTACCGTGCTCCTTTGCGTTAGATGCCGCGATGTCTGCAGACTTGTCTGCCTTTTCTGTGCCTGTGGCACTCTCCTATTGGTAGCCGGAGTCTGGCTACGTGGAGGTTGGTCTACCACGTTGGAGGGCCGCTCCCTATCGAGGTGACGGTCCTCAAAGTGTCTGGCAACACTTTCCGCAGTGAGATCCTGCGGGGGTTTGCGGGGGTTTAAGGTTTTTCCTTTTTCTGTAATCCATATATGGTCCCACGAGTAGCGCGACAAATATAATGTCCATCCGAGCAGAGGTCCGCGTGCCCGGATAAGGCTGGTTAGAACAGGCGGTCGCCACTTGCCTGAGCCCACCGTTAGCGACTGAGCTAGTTTTTGACCCGGGCCCCCAGCCAGGCTGACTCTCAGCACGGTACGAGTAACACTCTTAGTCCGGCCCGGGGTGAGATGAGGGGAAAGGAAGAGGTAGGTACTTGTGAGGGAGTTGAGGGGTGTGTGAGGCTATGCTTTAAAGGCGGCAACACAAACGCCTTGTCGGTACGATGATCGGTATCGTACCCGCTGTTTGTCCGGGACTGCTTATTACGGAGTAGATCCGCTATTCACAGCTAACCTCCCCGAGGGGTGGCCATTCGCTATCCGCAACCCGCGACCCGCCTGGTGGCCTCAGCTGAGCCCCCTCCGAACCATCTCACAAGTTCTTTGGAACAGGAAATTTTGTGCATATTGAACGAATATTTAATTGAATTTTACTTTAAGGTAAAAATTTAAGTACCTTATTTTTAATTTCTAATTTCAAAGGCCAATTTTAAATTTTAAAAGAAAACTCTTATGAATATATATTTTTATTAATTCGAATTTAAGATTTCGAATAATGTTCCTTATTTATTTTTTGAAGCAACCAAATCAAAAATAAATTAAATTAAATTAAATTAAATTAAATTAAATTAATTTAAATTAGTTTGAATTTAAGATAAAATCCTATATCCCATACTTTTAAATGATAAGTGCAAAATCAATTTGAAGGCAAATCTGAAAATAAAATGAATTAAATTAAATACGATACAATGCTTATTGAAATATGTGCTATTCCCAAAGCGTTTGACAAAACAAATGTAGCCAGTTTTGCGGGAGGAGGGAAGGTCTATTAGGACAAGCGAGAGGCAAAGCCATATAAAGCATATTTTTGGACATGCTTTCGACTTGAGTTTGGCTTGGACGACTGACTGTGCACTGGGCTTAGCCAGGCTGACACGCCAAAGGACAAGAGAGAGAGAAAGAGAGTGTGGAAGAGAGAGGGAGGAGCTGCACTTTGAGCCAGAAAGAACATCACAAAATATGTACTAAAAAACTGAGGTTGAGTTGGAGATGGCGATGGAGATGGAGACTAAGAAGCAACAAAGAAATACGGAATCTAAAATGATAATAAAATATTCATATTAATCTGCTCGGCTCATAAAATATTCAGCTGCGTAATTGTTGGCATTACCTTACCCCCTGCCTACATTTTTCCCTTTCCTCCCTTTATTCTTTCTTCCCTTCTCCATTTCCATTTCCATCTCCATCTGGTGGCAATGAGCAATGTCTTGAGCTCTGGCGACAGCCAACGAACTGGAAGCCCAGTTGGCAGCTCAGTTTGGCCAGAAGAAGCAGGTGTAAACTGACAGTGGGAGAGACAAACAAGCTAGAGTCGACTGCCCGACTATAAGATACCCGCTACTTTTTTAAATAAATATAAAATATTTTTCATTGCATACTTTTAGGTACTTGATACTATAGGCTTGAAACTAAATACAGGTATTACTACCGCTCTGTATTCTCGACTATAGGATACCCATTAATTATTTAAATATATATACAATATTTTTTATTGTATACTTTTAGGCACTTGAAACTATACGCTTAAAACTGAATACAGGCATTACTACCGTTCTGTATGGAATTCCCGACTATAGGATACCCGTTACTTATTTAAATATATATAAAATATTTTTCATTGCATACTTTTAGGCACGTACATTGCTATAAACTTAAAAAAGCCATTACTAACGTTCTGTTTCGCCGATCTTGTTGCGATGAAGTAGGATGATAGATTATTTTAATAGATAATGTTAATTACCAAAATATGTGTAATATTCTTAAAACTGTTCGTTGTGGTGGCTTTTCGCGATTTACGGAGGTTTCCTTTTCCCTGTTACATACATTGCAACAAATCCAATATACCCTTTTACTTATTTTTTAATTAACGGGTATAAAAAGAGCGAGAGAGAGACAGCGAGAGACAGAGAAAGAGGGAGGAGTCTGTAGGCCGAAGGCAGGAAATGCCAGGCAAAAATCTTACAAGTTTGTAATTTACACCTGGCTGCGTTTTTTGCCTGCCTGCCATGCTTCTTGGCCTGAACTTTTGCTGTGTTCCTTGACTTTAAACAATAGACTTGGCTTTAAGACAGACTCAAACACACACACACACACACACACAACTGTCAACACTCAAAGAAAATATTTAGCGCTCTGATAATTGACATTTGTCTATGCTCAGAGCTGGGAATACGAGCAATAAATGTTTAAAATAAATAACTAAATCCATTTGAAATTTGCGTAGATTTCATTTTTGCACATTTTTCCCATTAATTCAAAGCTGTCAATGGACACTTCATGTTTTAATAAATAAATAATTCCTTTTAAAATCTGTAAACTGTTAATTTTTGACTGTTTTTTAAATCATTTTCAATTGATTGTTAATTTTTTTTCACTACGCTTTTAAAATATTCAGTTAAACAGTTAAGTTTTCTGCAAAATTCTTACCAACACTAAATATTTATTTAGAATTTTCTCTATTACGAAAATTTGTGATTTTTTCCATTGCGATTTTGAGTTCACACAACGTGAGAATTGCTCAGCTTCTCTTTTTTTGTTTGTTAAGCAAACTCAACTTATAGCTTAGTTTTTTTCTCGACAAGTCAAGCATTTTTTCCGCCGAATTTAATCATTTTCCGCCAAATCTGGCATGTTTCCTTACAAATCTGACTTTTTCGCGCCAAATCTGGGCAGTTTAGTAATTATACGATTTCACTTCAAGTATTCGGCTTATGTTTTAACTGAGTCTAAGTACAAATATACATTTTTAATACATTTTAAATACATTTTGAAGTAAAGAATTTTAAGTTAATGATTTACAGTTAAAGATTTTTGCTATAAGCTTAATTTTTCTTCAAACTTAGTTGATTAATTTCCTGTCCAATTTAAAATTTTTCCTCCAAATTTTGAATGTTCCCTGGCAAATCTGCTTTTTTTCGTGCCAAATCTAAGCAATTGTCTCCAAATCTGTCGCTTTTCCGCTAGTTTAGGCTTAAACTGAGACTGTTATGTTATTGATATTATTTTTTTTTTTAAGTAAGCACGCATTTTAAATGCATTTTGAAGTAAGGAACTTTAAGTAAATGATTTACAATTAGGGATTTTTTATATGAACTGAAACTTTTGCTTTAATTAAATTAAAAAAATTTGCAACTGCCCAAATTTAAATTGAGTTTTTTTGGAGCAACACTCTAGTATTTTCGCTGAGTGTAGAGCTTGTGGCATCATTGGTAAGCCCATTAAGCTATTCATAATTGCTCATAATTTTGGTTGATTTCATTAGCATATGTAGCATTTAATTTGATGTGTGAAGCCACGAAAAACTCTGCACACCTTTCTCCTGTGTGTGTATATAATATATAGCTGTTTACCCCTCTCTCTCTCACTCTCTGCTCTCTCTCTCTCTGCTCTCTCTTTACTCCCCTTTTAAGCACGCACAACTCTCATATGCATAATCAATGATGGCTCATTAACCTGGCTGCCAATTGTTGTTGTTGTTGTTGTTGCTGTTGTTGTTGTTGTTGTTGTTGTTTCTGTTGTTGTTGTTGTTGTAGCTGTTAATTACGCTTCACATATGCGGTCATAAAATATACAATATCATCTCGTTCTCATCGCTCGTTTTACATCAAAATGACGTCGATTAACACCTTTGGTGTTTGTCTGTCCGTCTGTCTGTGTGTCTGTGTGTGTGTGTGTGTGTGTGTGTCTGTGTGTGTGTGTGTGAGACCAGTTAATTGGATTTTACGTTATAAAATTGAAACCGCCACCGCGTTGTCGTTGTCGGCAGTCGGAAGTCGGCAGCCTATGCGGCGTATGCGTAATATGTGAATGCCTTGAACAAAACTGACACTGATAACTCATAAGCGTGTTCCCAAAAGCATAAACACCAGCTAAACAAAATAAAAATATTTATAATCGAAAAAGGAAGGACACCTTTTTTTTTAAATTTACAACAAAAGCTTAAAGCTTAAATAATCAGTAAATAAATTCAAATTAAAATACATTAATAATTAAAAAATTACGTTCAATAATTTACAAAATGGTACCTAAAATTGTGAGCTAAAATTTTAGTTAATCGTAAAACGCAAGCTAAAATTGTGTGCATTCTTTTATTACTAATTTATTTTGTTCCCTTATTAATACTTTAATAATTTTAATTCAATATTTATAATAGTGACAAGTGGATAAAATGATAAGCGTTTTAGCTTAAAGCACTAGAAATAAATAAATAAAATAAATAAATACAAGTACATAAACATGGTAAATAAATAAATAAATAAGTAAAAAAATAAACAAATAAATACAATTTTACATATGTATATAAATACATAAATAAATAATAAATAAAACAAAACGCTTAGAATAAATAAATAATAAATAATAAGTTTAATTACTAAATAAGTACATAAATACATAATTTAATAAATAAATAAAAAATAAATAAATATATAAAAAAGCAAAGAAATAAATGAATGAATAAAAACATAAACAAAAAATTAATTTAATTAATGCATAAAAATTAAATAAAAGAAAAATATACAAATAAATAAGTAGGTAAATAAATAAAAAATAAATATATAAATACAGTCGAACTTCACTAACTCGAATCATGATTATCCAAAGAAAAGGTTCGAGTTATGGAAATATTCGACTTAAAGTGTTATTATCCCTTATTAATTTTACTGCCACTCATTTAGCTCGAGTTAGAGAGAAATTCGAGTTATAGAAGTTCGAGTTATGGAAGTTCAACTGTAATTAAATAAGAAATTAGATTAATTAAGTAGTAAATAAATAAATACAAGTTAATCCTAGGCACGCCGAAGGCTTAAAATCCTTGCAGAATCCTGCAAATTTGTTTGAGATACATTCAAAAAGTTTGACGACTGTTGAAGTTAATTAAATATAAGATTATAA
This sequence comes from Drosophila recens, assembly GCA_037043495.1. Classification (NCBI taxonomy): domain Eukaryota; kingdom Metazoa; phylum Arthropoda; class Insecta; order Diptera; family Drosophilidae; genus Drosophila; species Drosophila recens. The sequence goes on from JBAMBJ010004005.1 coordinate 12,787, forward strand.
TTTTAGCGGAAGTGTTTTTAACTAGTGAATCGATGTATTTTGAATGCATAAATAAATTACGCAATTTTCAAAACATTTTTGGAGACTTCGTTGATAGTTAAGGGATTTCTCACACTAAATTTAAATTTTCGATCGAATTTCCATGGCAGCTATATGATAAAGTGATCCGATGTAGCAAACAGATGTATTTGTAGCTTCAAAACTGAGTAACTGGCTGTAAGAATAGAATGGAAAACAAATAGAGAACTGAAAGCAGCAGAAATATTTCAAGAAATGTTTCTGAAAAAGACAATAAATCGGCAGGCCTTTTTTTTGGGTAAACTCAACAGAGTTAAGATTTTTATTAGAATGCAGCATTTGAATAGAATGAAATTAAATGAAGTAAGCTTCTCTGTTCTTTAACCTCTTCGGTTGCGTCTTCTATTATTGTTCCTGTTCCTGTTGCCGTTTCCATTGCCATTTCTTCTGGGCGCCATCAAGGCGGCTCTTCTCCTGGTGGCCGCCTGTCTTCTGGCCGCCATTCTGCGCTGTCGGGCAGCTCTCAGACGCTGCAGCCTCAGTCGTTGCCTCAGTCGACGCACCTGAGCCTGGGCAGCTGCCAGAGCAGCGGCTTGTGTCGCATCCGAGCCCGAACTCGATCCCGAGGAGCTGCTCGCGGTCGTCGTTGTTTCGCCCGAGGCTGCAGTGGTTGATTCCGTTGAGGAGCTTTCTCCGCCAGTTCCTCCGCCAGTGTTGGTATCGTCTGCGCAATCGGCTTCACTGGCATTCTCCGGCTTGTTACAATTCGTACAGTCGGTTCTATCCGCATTCTCCGTGATTTGATCGTCCGTACACTTAATTGCCTCGCTGCCTCCAATCAGATAAATGGCCAAAAAGGCACAGCCAAATATCAAAAATGTTGCCACTCGCATTTCAATTAAAATTGCAGAAGACTTGAAGACGCCTTTGCACTGTGTTGAATTCTACAATTCAACAGCCGCTTTTATAGCGAATTTCTATTTGCCAATCTACGTATATTTGCAATCTATATTTGACATTCAACTATCCAAATTTGCGCAGCTGTCAGGCAAAAAAAATAAAATCCATAATTTAATTTAGAGTCTTATTTTCTATTGATATTCTTTGTTTTACTTTTGTAGCTTTTTGTCTTTTCCTATTTGCTTTTTCTCGATCATCTGCTATTGTTTTTCCTAAAACATATTGCCAATTTTAAGATTAAATTACCACAGGCTCTACACTGTAAAAAAAAACAGTTGAGTAACAAAACTAAATTTCATTTATTTTTTATTGATTTTATTTATTTTGATACCGTAACACTATTATAAACATTGATTTTAAAATATTATTAAGATTAAACAATTCACAATTAATAAGAACAAAGCTTTACTTTTAAGTTTTAAGATTAATTCTGAATTTTAGTTTACAATTTTAATTAATTCAATAATTTATTGTAAAACGTAAACTATAAATTATTTTATTAGTATTATTATTATTATATTTTTTTTGTATTTTTTATATTTTATTTTTTTATTACTTCCTCTTTTAATTTTAAGTTTTATTTTTTTAATATTATTTTTGTATTTTTTAATTATTATATTTTATTTTTTTTTATAATATTTTTGTATTTTTTTATGTTTTAATTTAAATTTTTTTTTTGTATATTTTCTATTATATATTTTATTTTCTTATATTATTTTTGTATTTTTTAATTTTCATATTTAATTTATATATTATTTTTGTATCTTTTTATTTTTAAAATATAATTTTTTATTATTTTTGTATTTTATTTATTTTTATATTTTTTATTTTACTATATTTATTATTATTTATTTACATTGTTTTGAATGATTTAAAAATGTAAATTTTAATTGAATTTTGTGTAATTTTCTTTTTTATTTATTTAAATATAGATATAAGTGTTAAAATTTATTTTTGTGATATAGATTTAAAATATAAGTTTATCCGGTTAGCAGTCAACATATGTATGTATGTATATCTAAGGTTTTCCCCTACATTCAGCTAATTTTTCCCAATAATAAAGTCAAAGCATTTTTAAATCGACTCGATTACTAAAACTGTTTAATAATATCTATAATTTGTTAGCAATGTACACGTGCTTATTATATTTTTTATTTTTTATTTTTTGGCATTTCTAGGTCGTCGAATGGTTTTATTATATTTCATATTTATTATTTGAAATAGATTCGACAATTTGGCTTTGGTTTTATGGGCATTCAATAAGAAACTTTCTTAACTAAACATTTCGATTGAATGTGTAAACAGCTGTTTTTTCATTGGCCGTTGGCAACTCGACTAGCAAATACCCATTACACACAATAACAAGTTGATTAGTGTGAATTTTTAAAAATATTTTTTTTTTTATTTCCATATTATATTAGTAAATTTTATTTATTTATAACAGACCTTAAATTTTATAACAGGAAAATTTAAAATAAATAAATATATGTATGTATAAGTCATTAAATAAAAAGATAATTAAATCATCAATAAATAAATTAATTAATAAACAAATTTATTAATTAATTATTATAAAGAAAAAAATACAATTCATTTATTTTTATTTGCATATTATTTTATTTATTTACAGTTGACTAATAATTTTATAACTAGGACATTTAGAATATATAAAAACATTAAACTTCTCGCTTTTAATATACATATACATATGTTTAATAATTTTATTCTCATATAGGGTATGTATAGTATAGGGTATATTCTTGTTAGCTATTAGTATTTTCGTCTTCTTAATAAATTTGTTAGGCATTTTCGACCCCGAACTCATTGCTGATCCAGTTGATTGACATTTCCACAGCTTGATAAAAATCTAAACTAAAAAGTTGATCAATTTATATCAATATATCGTTGATCTGGCTTGTAAACAAAAAATTAAATCACCTTTTGTTTTACTTTATTCATTGACGAAATTGTGTGAAAATCGTTTTCCGCAACATCACTGAATTAAAACTCATAATTAACATTAATATTTATTTCACTTCATATTTGTTTAATTATGCAACTGTCACCTTTAGACGCAAGATTAACTAGATCAGAGGCATGCAACTAGAAGATACCCTGCAAAAAATTTTTAACAAATTTGTGTAAGAGATATTTGAAAGAGTCTGGAATACTGTTTTAAAATAAATAAATTAATATTATAGTTTATTTAAATTTAAGTTTAAATAAATTCTATATTCTTTAAGTTAAATATGAAAAACTATAATGCCCTTAAGGTTTCTGTTTTCAGTCTTTTTTCCAGTGTTCTTTTATTATTCGTTTAAAATACTCCCAGTGTAAAATTTCATATTTTTTATTACTTAATTAATTTGTAATTTAAATTTTCAATTTATGAATTTGTTGTTGACGCTGAAAAAAAATTTAAATACCCACATCAATTAAAATATATTTACAGGGTATAACAACCATAACATTCAGTGGCTGTTGTTAATTATGATGTACGACATATATTTAATTATATATTTTTACGTATACATAAACAAATCAACATGTTATACGAGTTGTAAATGTCAAGCTTCACATTTTATTCTCTCATTTTCTGTATATAATTTTGTTTTATGTTTTTGTTGCTGTATTTTTTTGTTGCTAATTTGTTAATTTGATTGGATTTCAATGATGTTACACAGCTGGCAATAATTCATAATTTAGTTAAAATTAATATCAATTAAGGCGATATGGAAAGCCGCATCAAATCACAATCACAATCACAATAATAACTTAATAATAGCATCAGCATCAAATTGAGCCAGCACAATTTGCTCCACTGAATGTGAAATTCTCAACTCATCGTCATGTGTTCGACATTTCCGGCACACACACACTTAGACACACACACACAAACACACACACACCCAAAGACACACAAAACACTTGATAAGTTCATAGAAATAGATAATTTTCGGGTATGGAATTGCACTAAATTGACACTTAGATAAAGTGTCGATCGAGGGTTGACATGAAACTTATAAGTTCTATTAATAAAAGACCATGTAGTACAGTTACTTTTCTGATACTTTTTTAATATATGTATTTCTGACATTTGTCTCATACTTTTTTTATATTATTCTGATATTTTTTTTATATTATTCTGATATTGTTTTTATATTATTCTAATATTTTTCAGATATTTGTCTGATATTTTTTTTATATTATTCTGCAATTTTTCAGATATTTTCTGATATTTTTATAATATTTTTCTTATATTTTTCTGATATTTTTTTTATATTTTTCTTAAATTATTCTGATATTTTTCTGATTTTTTCCTGATATTTTTCTGAAAATTTTCAGATATCTTTCTGACATTTTTATGATATTTTTTTGATATTCTTCTGATATTTTTCTGATATTTTTTTATATTTCTCCGATACTTTTTTTGATATTTTTCCGATATTTTTCTGAAAATTTTCTGATATTTTCCTGATATTTTTCTGACATTTTTCTGCTATTTTTCTGTAAAATTAAAAATAGTTTTGGATTCCAAAAATAAAATTACTTAGTATTATATTTTTTGATAGTAATTGTCAAGTTCAATTCTAAATATACAAATATTTTATAAGATAAAAAATAGTTATTTATTACTAAAAATAAAAAGTTTTTCATTAGACAGAAATTGTAATTTTTTTATTAAAAAAAAGCACAAAAAGTTTCAGACAAGCGAATACAAATTTGACATTCAAGGTGGAAAATTAAACTAAATATTTTTTTGTTATATTTTATTTATTCACATTATGAAATAATTGTTGTAGCGACCCTCGTTGGCGTTTCAATACCGTTTTCTGCAGCTGCTTTCAAGTGAAATCCTTTGGCCAACTCCCGTTGACTCGTTGTAGTAGTTAAAGACAAAATTGTGTTGCATCGTTAGCCTAATTGCATTTTGCCAGGCGACACAGCAACAACAATGCAAAGACAACTTAAACTTTCAGCGTGAGCAAATGCTCGACTGACAGATACCTGGCAAGCTGGGTAGAGCAAGGAAGAGCGTGTAGTGTTCTTGGTGGCACTTTATTTATTATTAAAAATAAATTAAAAATACACGCATAAATAAATAATATTAATACTAATGATGACAATAAAAAAAAATCCAAAAGTCTGAAAATGATGGAATCACTTTTAAAACTGTACCTAAAGTGTAAAATGCACTTTTATTTCTGGAAAATTCTTGAAAAATCAAGGTAAGGTCACTTTGAAATGTGTGCTTATAAATAGACAAAAAAAATTGTATTTATCAAAAAAAAAATAACATAATATAGTTATAAATGGTTTTCTTTGAGACGCCAGAACCAGTTGAGAATTCTAAGTCGCAAAAGTGACAAAACAGCTATAAAGCTGATTAAGCCCTTTTTTCACCAGGTGTATTAATTTGTATTCTGTTCGATTGGACAATCAACAAATTTAAAAGATTTAATATTGACATGTTATGGAAAATTGGATAGAAAAAACGTATGTGTATAATTAAATTTATACTCTTTATCTAGACTAGCCCCTAAATGATTGCAGGGTATAAACAAGGCGCAGACGACAATGATGATGATGACAATGATGGGCTTGATAAGGATGACGATGATAGAGATGATGATGATTACACAATGATGATGATGATGATGATGATGTTCCATGCATGCGTGAATGTCACAAGACAAGTCCAGTTTAGTAAACTGACTGCAACTGCAACTGCAACTGCCTACAGAATCCTGTCTGTATCTGGTCTGTATCTTGTATCTTGTATCTCGTATCTCGTTTCTCGTATCCTGCATCCAGAAACTCTTCGTTTCGCTCGTTGACTTGAAGCTGTCTGCTTGGTTAGAGTTGTGTTGGATTGGATTTAGATTGGGGGTAGGAGTAGGGTTACCACCCTCTCAAAAATGTTGGGTTTTTGCAACTCTGTCCACATTTGAAGCTGATTGCATTTTTTGGTTATTAAGTCTGTATGCCCAATTTTTCAGCAATGTGTCGTCGTCATCATTGTCATCATCATTGTATATGGTTGAGCATACACACCTCTACACACACACACACACACATCTACACACACTCACACATACAGGGACACATGTAATAACTTCGGTTCGGTTTTAGCAACGTTTATTTTGGACTCAAGTCTCTGCGGGCCGTGTTAACTTTTGACTTTTGATTTCTCTGGCCTAAATGAACCTGACCAACAACAGCAGCAACAACAACAACAAGCAGAAACACAGTCGCTTCAGTCGAGTTGCTCGACTCTTAGTTGCCCAGTAAATGAATTTTCACAGCTGCTAAAAAATAAAAATTTGTTAATACAAAAATAAGTAGAAGAAAATATTAAAAGATATGTTTAGAAAATATATATATTCGTATATTTAATAAGATTTTGTCTGATCAGGAAAATATTTCTGCTTAAAAACATTATTGTTTGCAATTAAAAAATTTTTCAAATCTTTAGTAAGAATTTCTTAAACATTCTAATGCGAAATATCGTTTTAGACATAATTTAGTCACAAAATAATTTAGGTTCCAACTTTATTGATTTAAAAAAAAATAAAAGTTTTTCCCGATTATTATGTTGTGTTTATCTGCGACAATTTTAAATCTCTAATTTTCACTTCTATTTCACTTCTTGTATCATAAATAGTATAGAACAATGCTTCAAACCTTATTCCGAGACATTAAGATTTTTTTGTAAGAAATTAACCCAAAAAGGACTAAAATTTTTACTTGAAAAAGTTATTTGAAAAAATTTAAGGGACTCTTCCAGACTTGGAACTAATTTAACTTTGTAAAAACGTGACACATTTTTTTGTTGTCAAAATTGGTAGTGTCCTTTTTTTTAAAGTAAAAAAAAATGTGAAAAATAAGTGAAATGGATACGATTAAACTAAAGGAAAATAATAAATTTTGATGTTTCTGATGAAGTCATTTGGTGCAAAAAAAACGTATTTTGTATTAAATTTTAAACGAAATGCATCAATTTTGCGTGTCCTGAAATTCGTCAATTTCATACAATAAGTGCCTTTTAAGCAATTTTCAAAAAATTATACATTATTATATTAGCGAAAAAAATTTTTGAAAATTTTTTTTTCCAGAAGAATTTTTCTGCATCAAAATATTTTTTGGAAAAAATCGAGGAAAAAAGTTTAAAATTTAACTTTTTTTTAATTCAAAATTTTCGATGGATACTTAATGGGTTAAAGAAATGTTTGCATCATTAGAACGGGATTTAATTGAATAAAAGATTAATATAAGAAACCCGCATCAAAACATTTTTATTATACGCAAAATCGACAAATTTATGCTGTATGAAGACATTAGTGGCTCACTAAAAATTATCCAAAAATTCTTTATAGCTTAGCCTTGGGTCTGAAGGGGTTAAATAATTTTCCTCAAATTTTCATTATATTTTTTTTTTTGTAAAAAAAATCTTTTTAAAATAGACCAAAACAGTGGCACAAACTCAAGCCTTGGCATCCTTTTAGGTACTGGGCTGACAACAATGTGTCGCATTTAAATGAAGCAAAACTACACGAATACACACACACACACACAAACACACACACCCAAAAACACACACAAGATTCTTTCACCGAAAAAGAGCCGTTGGCACATTTTGTTGAAGATTTTTGATATTTTCATTACGTGCAGCTGTCCAGTCTATATATGTATGTGTGTGTTGTGTGTGTGTTTAGGTGTGTGTGTGTGTGGGTGTGTGTGTGTGTGTGCTTAGGTATGTATGTGTGTGTGTGCAGCTCGTTTAGAAGTACATATATAAAATCTTGTACATGAACAGCTTTCAGTCGCTTAATCTCTGCTGACATTTTGTGCAGCAGCTGAGACGAAGAGAAAGAGAGAGAGAGACAGAGAGAGAGAGAGAGAGAAAGAAAGAGAAAGCATTGCATTTTCACTCATTTCACGGCGCCTATGAAAATCAGAAGAGACCACAAATGTGTCCAGTGTGTGTCTGAAGCTAAATAATTTAAATTAGTACAAGCTGCACACCAACAAAAAAAAAGTACAACAACAAATGACAGAGGTACGAGTATATGAACAATAATAAGTGGCAGCTTCATTAAGTGCATACCTTTTAAATGAATGCCTCCTGAAATGTATTTTACCTTTTATTTTAAACAAACTTCGTTAACAAATTAATTATACGCAAATATAACAAATTTGAAAAATATAAAGTAAAATTCCCGCTGTTATCTTAAATTAAATTATTTAATTATTCACTGCAATTGAACTTTGGGGCAAGATTTAATAGGAAACACGCCAGATTTGGAGTTGCAAAAAGTTAGATTTGGGATAAAAATCGAAGTTTGGCGAGAAAAATGCTACATATGACGGGAAAACGCCAGATTTAGAGTGGTTAACAGTTAGACTTGGGGGAAAAGTCAGATTCGCTGAGAAAAAGAGAAAAAGAATTTAAAAATTTAGAAAAAGGAGAAAAAAAATTTGGTGTAAAAGTCGAATTTGGCGAGAAAAATGCTGCATTTGACGTGAAAACGCCAAATTTGAAGTGATAGTTAGATTTAGCGGGGAAAGGGCAAATTTGGTGAGAAAAAGGCTACATTTGACGGAAAAAGGCCAGATTAAGGGTGTTAAAAAGTTGAATTGGGCGGGCAAAGTCGAATTTGGCTAGAAAAAAGGCTACATTTGACGGAAAAGGCCAGATTTCACAAAGAAAAAAATCTGAGTTCAGTTAAAATAGCTTAAATGGCAAAATATTTCTTATTCTAAGCAAAAAACTCGTAGTGTATTTTATTAAGGAAAAATTTTTCTTGTGCGACTGGTTGGCGCCACATAGCAGAGAGAGAGAGAGAGAGAGGGAGGGAGCGATTGAAGCAGCAGTTCTAAAGCCGCGGTGGGCACGCAGTGGCTCCGGGAGCAGCGGCTGCTCCCGAGTTCAGATTTCGTGCCCACCGCTGTTCTAAAACATTTCAATCATGTTTAAGTAGACTGTAACATTTATTTTTATTAAATTCGCTTTATTGAGGACTGCACATGTTATAATATTGAGCATTGCACGAATTGAGCGTGCAATTAAATCATGCGTGAAATGGGGAATGCATCGTGGGCTCGATGCATCTGCAGGCGGGGCAGAGTGCGGCGAAAGATGAAGGCGCCGCGCAGCTGATCGCCGCGGGCAAACAGATCCATGAGACAGTCGGTCCACTGGGCGTAGATGGGCATGAAGGGCGGCGCGCCAGCTGCGATGCCCGATCCCGAGCAGGCCATGCAGGCACCCACAACCTGAAGCGGATAGAAGATCATGATGGCGCCAAATTGAAACAGCACCGAGTTGTATTCCTTCTGCGTGGATCTCAAGTGGAAGGTGCGATTACAGATGGCGCTCAAAGTGCTGGTGACGAACAGAACGCCCCAATCAGAGAGTAGGCGTGGCACAAAGCCAGCATAGAAGCCCATCAAGCCACCATGCTGGACAATCTCACGCAAACTGTCACCGAGTCCAGTGTAAACGACTTCGCGACCCACAAATTGTCCCATTTGACGCACCGAGATGACGTAGAAGGGATGCGAGAATATGAGACCAGTGAAGATCACAATTCCATCTCGCAGCAAATTCCAGGTGAACTTCTTCAGAGCCTGTTGCTCGCCCTCCAAGCGTTTATAGCGCCACATGCCACAAATATTGACCAGACTCTCGGAGAAAACTGCCGCCGCGGCGCAGCTGAGAAAACGAGCTCCCAATCCGCGATAGAGGCCAACGAAACCATCCGTGTGCTTGATGAAACGCAGATACTCGTGCACACTGGGCAGCAGGAGTGTGGAGCGGCCAAAGAAACTCTTCGCGGCCAGGGCCGGCAACGGTTCGTGGCCCAATTGCATCAGGACCTTGGCGTATTCATACGGATGGAGCAGAGCTCCGAAGCCCATGCGTAGAAAGAAGCGTAGCAATTCATTTGGTTTCTCAATTTCCCATTCTTCTGACTTGACCACTGATTCCTCCTCACTGGCCACCAATTCTAATTCCAATTCCTGCTCCACAACATTCTCATCTTGGATGGAATCTGCTTCCTCATCGCTTTGGGCTACAATCTGTGTGCCGTTCAGTTCCATCAAAGCGACGCCTCGTTCCAGTCGCATCACGGCCGCTGCCACGGACACGTGCTGCCTCATTGCCTCCTCCTCAGCCTCAGCGTCGCCTGCTGCCATAAACGCACTCTCCTGGTACATCAACTCCATGCGACCATCCATTTTAATGGCTTTTAATTTTTGGAAATGCAAGTTTTAGAAATTTCGTTTACTTCACTTCACTTGTTAAATCAAACTGGACTGAGCAGCATGACAAAAACATTGAATAACTCGCCTACTAGGCATTCTACTTGTTTGTCGCATTTAAATAAAAGTTATTTATATAAAATTTACAGGTGGGAAAGGCTTTAGTCGAGTGCCCGTCTAAAAGAAACTCGTAACTTATTTAAATAAATTAATAAAAAAAAAATGTATTGCATACTTTTAGGCACTTGCATTGCTTGAAACTTAAATCAGCCATTACTAACGTTCTTTTTCTCCGATCTTGTTGCGATTTAGTAGTATGATAGCTTATAACAAAAGATAACGTTACAATATACCCTTTACATCATTTTTAAGTAATGGGCATACAATACATGTTGAATTTCTGACTTTTATTAGATAACGATTATAATAAAAACAAGCGGGAAAGGCTTTAGTCGAGTTTCCGACCATAGGATATACTCGTTACTTATTTAAATTTAAAAAAAAAAATGTATTGCATACTTTTAGGCACTTGCATTGCTTGAAACATAAATCAGCCATTACCAACGTTCTGTTGGGCAGATCTTGTTTGAGATTTATTAGGATGATAGCTTATAATAAAAGATAATGTTACCATATATCCTTTTACTTCATTTTTAAGTAATGGGCATACAATTTTAGTTGAATTACTGACTTTTATTCGTTAACAATTTTAATATTTAAATAAAAAGGCAAAATAACAAAATTTTATACAATTTTAAATGTTTTTTCAGCTGTTTTTTTATAATTAAGGGCTTTAATAAATTTTAAAGTATAATCATTCCATTAAATAAAAACTCTTTTTTTTAACTAAATTTAAAATGCTTTATCATTCTCGAGTGATTGTTAAATTGTAAAACTGAAAAAAAACGAAATGTAAATAAATAAATTGCATCTGTATTATCTATTCCCATAACAAGTATTTTTAGTTTTCTATGGTTTGTATACTATTTCGACCATTACATACATATGTACGTATAAATAAATGACAATGTAACATTTCAAGTCCAAAAGTAGATTAATGTCCCAATGTCTATCACTTTTGTCACTACCAAAATTGTTGTATTTTGGTAATCGTTGCATTTTAGCGAGCCGCGTTAATACCGTCTCTCTACCTTCTCCACCTCCTCCTTCTTCTCCTCCTCCTCCTCCTCCTCTGCGTCTTTCGTCTGTTTCCTTTCCACCTCTTGTCACCATCTCTACACTTATTGCAGAACATGAAATTTCAATTAGGCTGTTTCTCTCTGCTGTTTTTCTGGTCAATTTAATGCAACCATATTGCCAGTTGCACACACACGCACACACACACACACACACACACACACACACACACACACACACACACGTGAGTGAGCTGCAATGTCAGCTATTTTATTTACACGCCGCAGCACAGTGGAAAAAAGCCGCTAAGAAATAATAATAATAATAAAAACTGGTATTAACCGATTAAAATTGTTAATTGTAACGAAAGACAACTTTTTTACTATACCGAATCTCAAAAACCAAAATTATTCGAGCCTTAATAACCGTTAAGAAACCGATTCATGCAAAACGCTTAATAACGGTTTGATCAAACATAAAATTTAATAACGTTTCTAAGGTATAAACATCGCTTTTTTAAACTAAATTTAATTTATACTTCTGCCCTAATTTTATTTATATTTTTAATTTTATTATTTTAATTTTATTTATTAACATACTGATCTCATTAAAAAGATCCTAATTTCTGAAATTTTTGAGCATTCGCTTTCAATCTTACATACAGTCGAACTTCCCTAACTCGAACTTCCCTAACTCGAAGTCTCTCTAACTCGAACAAAATCGAGTGGCAATACTTGGCAAATTTCATACAATTCTACTTCCCTAACTCGAAGTCTCCCTAACTCGAACCTTTTTTCGTGGATAATGGTGATTCGAGTTAGGGAAGTTCGACTGTATCTTTAAAAAAAAATTAAAAATTGTTTTGGTAACCGAAACCATGCCAGGATTTCGAAACCGAAATATACAAAATACCGTTAACCGTTACATAACCGATATACATATGTATCAAAATTTTGCGTAACCGTTAACTGAAAACCTAAATGCGAACATAGCCGAAAACGTAACTAAAACCGATATTTGTTTCGGTTTGTAGCTAAGAAATCGTCTTAATTTTAAAAATTTGTATTTATTTCAAATAATTATGTGTAAATATAAGTATAAAAAAAAATATATTTTGTTGAAGCAAAAGTTTCTTTTGAAAGTTATTAACTGTTTAAATATGGACAAGATACTTAAATATAAAAAATATTATGGTTAGCATATTTTAAGTGTTGGTAGTCGATTAGATACGAAAATTAGTGTTAATTAATGGAAGGTTTTTCCCACTGTGCGCAGCAAATTGCACGTAAAAATCAACAGCAAAAATACTCGCCATACACACACACACACACACACATACACAGCAGAACACACACACTTGGTGTGTGTGTGTGTATGTTTATATGTGTGTTACATGTGTAGCAAATGTCGAAAGATCGAAACATTTGACAAGTTGCCACACAGCCCAAAAGTACAAAAATGGTCAAAGTGGTAGATCATAGAATTCTAGAATGCAGCACAAATCAGTGCTGGAAAACGTTGAAAATTGCGAAAAATATTTGAAGATTTAAGATCATCCAAAACGTGAATGTAAACTTTGGTTAATTAAGTAATTTTCATTAGTTAAAGTAATTATATTTTATTACATAAATAATTTTATGAAGGGTGAATGAAAAATAAAAGCTGAATAAATATGTATGAAAATTGCTTTAATTATTTCGTAAATAAATTAATATTAAATTTTTATTTCTTTGGTAACAGTCTAGTACCGGAACTACTCTCAAAAAAAAAAAAAAAAAAACACAAAAAGAGGGCGATTTATCATGAATTTTGGTGAAAAAATTTTTAGGCGGTCACTGCTAGTTTTTTTTTAATTGAATTTTGAAATTTTGATATTTTCAATGCAAAATAAGCTTTTGCATTGTTGTTTTCTGCAACTTGTCACTAATTTGAGACGTTTACCAACACTACATTTTCTCTTAAATTTTTAAGTGTTTTCCAACACTGTTACGCTAGAAAAGAAATATGTTTAAAATGAGCATATAAAAAAAAATAAAACCAAAGGAAATATTTAAATTATGTATAAATTTCAAACAAATATGGAAGGGAAATGGATTAAAAATTGTTAAAAAGGGTGGGGGGGTGTGGTATATGCAATGAGAAGCGCGCCGCAGGCAAAAAATTTTTAAAAAATAAAATCGCGCGCGATTTTATTTTTTAAAAAATTTTCGCCTGCGACTTGCTTTGCACATATACTAGGGTGCCACAGAAATCTCTTTCACCTGAATTTGACGTTAATTTGTATGAAATTTACGTAATTTTTCAGGTGAAAGAGATTTCTGTGGCACCCCAGATAACATATCACTTTTCTTACAGGTTCCGTTATGAAAAGCATTGAAAAACACACAAAAAATGGGCATGTTGGAGAAAAAGTAGTGTTGGAAAACGTTCCACATTATCGAAAAGCAACCCTGAAAACCCCAAAGCAACCATGCAAAAGCCAAAGCAACCATGAAAAACAGAAAACAACAAGGAAAAAAGTGCATTTTTAACCAATTTTCAAAATTCAATAAAAAAAAAACTAGCGGTGACCGCCTAAGAATTTTTTCACCAAAATTCATGATAAAGCGCCCTCTTATTTGTTTTGTGTTTTTTTTTTATTTTTAGAGTAGTTCCGGTACTAGACCTTTACCGAAAACAATATAATCATCCTGTTACCCATCGCATCCCATGACTGTTGACTTTCGCCTACATAGTTCAATGGGTTCATTTAAGTACATCGCATTCAGGCGTTATTTCTCAGCCACTCTCGAGACAACAATAATTTGTCCATTTATATGGAGCCGGCCTAAGCCGGACACTAACGAAAAGGGCTAACGCCCAACCTCATTCCCAATCAAAGCAGCTCAAAAACCAACCACATTTTAGCAGGCAGCCCCAAAAACCCAACAGCAATCTAAAAACTGAAAAATTTAGAAAATAACATGTTCGAATACTGGTAGACAAAGTAAATACCCTAAATCCTGATTTTACATCATTTTATTCAGATTATTTACATACATTTGTATACCCGTTACTTAAAAAATAAATAAAAGGGCATATTGTTACGTTATCTATTATTAAAAGCTATCATCCCACTTAATCGCAACAAGATACTCCAAACAGATCGTTGGTAATGACTGTTTTAAGTTTCAAGCAGTGTACGTGCCTAAAAGTATGCAATGAAAAACATTTTATATTAATTTTAATAAGTAACGAGTGTTCTATAGTCGGAAACTTGACTATAAGTTAAAATAAGTGACATTATTAAGCTAAATGGTTTTGAAAAATATATACACCCATATCTGTTGGGCATTTAATGATTGGAGGGTATAATTAGCGTGTCCCTAGCCCTAAAACTGGTAGCCCTAAAACTGAGTTCAAATTCAAGTTGCGCGACACGCACAGTTGATTAACAATGTTGCAGTGTTTTGAGACCGAACTAACTGAAGCGCCAAGTGGGCGCAAATACAAATCTCTGAACCCCAATGACCAAAATGTGCCGCACTTTTCCACTTCTGACTGTCCTCGAACTCAAACTCACACTCACACTCATACTCTCATACTCTGAATGCAGTCCGCACGATTATTGCACATCACTAATTAGTGATGGGCGCGACCGTTGTGCGCTTCAATTTCACGTTTCGGCACGAACGGCTCGACATTTTGAGAGACTGGGAACGGGAAAAGGGAGAGAAACGAGAAGAGGGCAAGTGGGCAAGTGGGTGGATGGAAGATAGAGGGAGACATCAGGTACTTCCCTTTCCTTTCCTATCCGCTGTGTTGGCCGCTGTATAGGCCGAGCACGGCCTGACGTTGACATTCCACTAACAGTGAAATTGTTTTCCAAATCCTAGCTTGCATGTTAGCCACAAAAACAACAGCAACAAGAACAGCAGCAGACAGTTGTAGAGTACGTTGGAGTGCAGCTGTTGAGGGTGTGCTCGACTAGCAGCTACCCAGTGGTAGCACCATCCAATGTCTGAGCAATAAATACAAATAAAAAAAGTCGCCGAGCTTTAATCGAATGCACATTGAGAATTCTGCTAGTGCGTCTGTCACTTGCTCAAAGTCGTCAGCCGTTTGCTCTAGTGCCAGAAGCAGTTGAGAATTCTAAGTCGCAAATGTGAAAAATCGGATCTAGTCCTTAACTAAACTTACCTACAAAACAAGTAGAAAGGTCGCTTACGAACGAAAACCATTTTTAATTATATTTTGCTATTTTATTTTGTATTTCAATTTTAAACAAATAGGAAAATTTATAAAAAGAAAAGAAAAAACTACCTTTTTTGTTTGTCTAGTCAAAAATATTATCTTTTAAGAAAAATCCATCTTTCTTTCCTGTCAATATCCATTCATTCTATATTACATACATCTTTTATTCTTTGCTTTTTCCTTTAAACCATTCCCTCTAATTTGATGTTCTTTGTATTCCTTTATTCCTTGTTATTTCTTTCTTTAGTTCTCAGTTTATCGTTGATCAAATTATCTGAGTTCACATTTTCTCAGCTAAATTTTTAATTATTCGATTTACTTTCTTTATCAATTTTTTTTTATATTTTCGCTTTTTATTCAGATTTAAAATATTTTCTAAAATTTTGTTTTCAATGTTAATAAAAAATATTAATTTCAATAAAAAATTTGTTAAATTTCGCAAATAAATTATGGAATTATTATCGAATTGTTGTCTGCTATTTGGCATACCCTACTGTTATCTTAACCTGGTTACAGGGCATCAATAGGCAATGGCATTGGCAACCACGAAACGGCAGCGGCGAATGAATGGCAATGAATGCGACACCAGGCCAGGATACTCAGATGCCAGGACACTAGGCCTGACCATTTTCAGCGCCATGCATCACCCGCGTTCACATTCACATTCACGTTCGGATTCACGTTCACGTGCGCATTCGCATTCACATTCAGATTTCGATTCACATTCACGTACTCGTTCAGATGCCACGTTCATGTGTGGTAAATAGTGAACTGTTCGCTTTTGTTGCCACGCCCTCCCAATCTCCCTCGTCTCCCAGTCTCCCTCCTTCGCGTCAGTTTCGTCAATTTGTATACCCTGCCGGAAAAGGTTATAATCACTATTCTAACCTACAAATCCGGCAATAGCTTACGGAATTCCGTTAGGGCAAATTGTGTAAATCACTTTGATTAGCTGGACAATTTATTGCATTCAATTGGAATACAATATTGAACTTGCAACGTGGTGGCAACCTTGTTATGCATTACCTAATCGCTGACTGTACCACAATTGCACAGCGTTGCCAGATTTGTAAAATAGGCTAGACTTCAGAGAAAAAAATAAAAGTTATTGAAAAAAAGGAAAAACTAAAAATTGTGAAGTCAAATACTATTTTACTGATGTAATTTTTCCCGATGTTGACTATCAGGCCTGTTCTGGCTTTTACTTTTTACTTTTGAGCATTTAGTGACATGGGCTAATCCAGCGTTGCGAACGTTACATCATGTTAAGACACACAGACTTTGGGCGTACTTTTAAACCTATTTTAAGATAAAAGCCTGACTGTTTTTTAAAAAAAGTTAAGCTTGTTGATAGTTCCATTACGGACGTTACAAAAAATGGATGTCGATTTAAGGTTAACGTGTATTTTTACAATATTTTAGCGAATTTCGCATTATAAAGAAAAATTCCAAATTAAAAAAATTAAGTGGAATATAAGACCATATTAATCCAGCTTAAAACCTAATGTTAAGTAGTCTTGTTAAAAATAAATCTCAATTTTTGTCTGTTGCGAACTTTACACTTTGCTTACACATATTTATTACATTTACATATATTAAAAATTCTATCAATATGGTTTTGAGCAAATTATCATGAACAAACAGACCATCGAAAAAACAATTTTGTTTTTATATTTTGAAGTTTGAATATGAATCTTATTATTCCAAAAAACAACTTTTATTAAACAAACATTAATTTTTTTGACATTTTTTTAATTTTTGCACTTGGTTTAACAATTTTCGGATTTGCCCGGATTGAACTCTGCAAAATCGAACCGAAAGTGAAAACCTGAATATGAAAATTTGAATAAAATTCTAATAGATAAAAATTATTTGTTTTTAACGAATAATAGTTGAATTCAATGCGACAAATAATTCGAAGAATGCCCAGATTTGAAATCAAAGTAAATTCATGCGAGATACGTGTCAGAAATAATCACTAGCTAAGCTTAACTATCAGAAAGTATATAAAAACGGTCGCTTTAGTGTGTTACACATTTCACGGGGAGGGAATTAAAACAGGCGGATGCAGTGCGGAAATCAAAATACTCTGGACCTGGAGACCTGGAGACAGACGAACGGATTGAGCAACGAAATGGAGAATGGAGAATGGAGGACTGTAACAGCAGTTTAAATGGCAACTAATCGCAAAGCGCACCCAGTGATAGAGTCGCAAGAGGAATGGGAAACAAGCAGGAGAAGGAGCAGCAAGAGTTGAAGGTGGAGATGGAAATGGAGAAGAATGTGGAATTGTAACGCAGTCCATGGAGCAGCATGGACCACGTTTGATAGCCAACGTGGAGGTGTTTGCATAATGAATGAGCTCGCGCGGCAGCAGCAACAATAACAATCGCCCATCAACTGTGGCTTTTCTGGAATTGGAAGCAGTTCTCTAACCCACAACCCAAACTTCAAACCCAAAACCCAAAACCCAAAACCCAAACCCAAAAAACCAAACCATTTCGCCAGTGCCACGCACAAGAAGACAATGGAATCAAACGACAAACGCAAATGTGATCAATTACAGTTTGTGAATTTCAACGGCAACATAGAGTTGAAGTTGCAGTTGGAGTTGGAGTTGGAGCTCGACTTGCAGTTTCAGTTTCAGTTGATGCCGAAAATTGCAATTGCAACTGTTGTGCATTTGCGGCTGGTGACGAAATTGCCAAATGGAACTAAACAACAACTAGGTAAATATATTACCTAAGGAGCCCGCAAATCGCCTGGAATCAAATGACAGTCATGAATAATTGGTGCTAGAACCAGTTGCGAATTTTAAGGAACAAAACTGATAAAAAAATGTTTCTAATTACATATTTAAAAAATTATTACCTATAACATGATTTATTGTGGTAAAAACAACCTAGCAACCTATATAAAATTTAAAATTGAAATAGTGAAAATAACTTTGCCTTAATTTCATGGATCCCAACGATTAAACAATTATGAAATAAGAGTTATTTCCTGATTTAAAAAAAAAAAATAGTTAAAAATTTACTTTAATTTTTAATTTGTATAATAAAACTAACTTTTATTTTCAATTTTTATTATAAGAATTGTCAATTTGTGTTAAAAAACTTGAAAATAAAAGTAAAAAATAATTTAAAGCATAAAACTTGAAAATAAAAATTCATTCTTCCAAAAATAAAGTACTTGTAATTTTTTCAATGTTTCTGTCATTTTTTAAGTGGTCAAATTGTTTCGTTTCATAAGTCTTATTTTCGATCCCTGCTAAATGAAAATCTTTTGTTCGAGTGTAAACAAAATGTTTGGTTTAGATTTGACTAAACTAAGACTAGAGCTTTAAAAAGATGTCTCGACTTTGAGGCTTATGCAAATGCCGACAACTGCTGACAACTTGACTCAGAATTATGGCCACAAATTCCGGAGTCTCTAAAATTCGAGAGCAACTCCGAGTTCAAGTCCGAGTCCGGCATTTTAGAATCCGGCAGACTGAGTGCAATTGCAATTTTGTTGTCGTTGTCGTTGACATTGACCGGCAACAAGTCATTATTGTAATTATGTTAATACCCTGCACTCACACATCAAATCACATGGTTTTTGGTCACAATTCTACCGTTCTGTCCGTTCTCTCGTCCTTCTTCCTTTTTCTCTCTGTGTACGTGCTATGGTAAGCTTGCGCTGTCCGGAAGTCAGTCAATTTGCGTATAATTTGTTTATGAACATCACGCACACACACACAGCAGTTTTAGTTACTCAAATCGATGAGAAATGTTTTCAAAGCCAGATTTAAATTTCAGCTTAGCTGCAGATAAAATTCCATAAAGGACATTAGCCCACGTTGGGCGCCAAGACAACACAGCTTGACATGAAAATGATTGTATTTATTGTGACTTAAAAATTGTTCTATTAATTTTAATTTTTATTCTAAAATATATATTGGGAAGACGATGACCCCCCCACGTTGGGTGCCACAGCAAACCAAATTTGATTTAAGCAATGCAAATTCCCACAATGCAAACGTATTTCACAATTATTCTTTACTGAAGCAAAGAATATTTAAGTTTTGACAATGTTTTGTCGATGTTTTCTCAAAAGTGCAACAAAGTAAATGATAACGGACTGATGAACCCCACGTTGGGCGCCAAGACAACGCATCTTGACTTGCAAATGATTGAAGTTATTTTGATTTCGTAAATTTAAACATTTTTCTATTAATTTCGGTTATATTTTATTGTAAATTTGATTGGGAAGACACGATGACCCCCACGTTGGGCGCCATAGTAAACAAACTATGATTTTTACAATGCGAATTCACGCAGTGTAAACGTATTTCACAATTATTTTTTACTTAAGCAAAGAATATTTAAGTTTTGTCAATGTTTTGTCGATGTTTTCTCAAAAGTGCAACAAAGTAAATGATAACGGACTGATGAACCCCACGTTGGGCGCCAAGACAACGCATCTTGACTTGCAAATGATTGAAGTTATTTTGATTTCGTAAATTTAAAAATTTTTCTATTAATTTTGGTCATATTTTATTGTAAATTATACTGGTAAGACACGATGACCCCCACGTTGGGCGCCACAGTAAACAAAATTTGATTTTTACAATGCGAATTCACGCAGTGTAAACGTATTTCACAATTATTTTTTACTTAAGCAAAGAATGTGTAAGTCATGTCAATGTTTTTTCAAATTCATACCAAATAAATGATAACGAAGTGATGAACCCCACGTTGAGCGCCATCAGAGTTAATATAATAGACGTTTCCACTTGTTCAGCTCGTATCAGAAATAAACTACTCAAAATAAGTTATTTTTGAATCAGATCAACGTCAACTCCATTCGGTATTTGTCACAGACTAATTTACACTTTTCACAAACAACAAAAAAATATGTTAATTTTGTAGATAAATGTTTTAAAAAAAACGTTTCATTAATTTTTCTGGATCAATTCAAGACACACACACACCCAAATAGAGAGAGACAGAGGCAGAGACAGACAGAGACAGACAGAGACAGAGGTAGAGACAGACAGAGAGAGAGGGAGAGAGACAAAGGGAGAGAGAGTTAAAGCATGGCGAAACATTTTGCCAGGATCATCGTGTATGGTGCCCAGTCGGTGGGACGGGCCTTCGTAAAGGCCATACGTCAGGAGATTGAAGCATCCCGAGCGGCGGCAAGTCACCATCGGATGATCAAAAATAAATGTGATCAGTGTCATGATTTAACCTTGAAGGGCATGTCCCTGCACGAAGCCCAGCAAATACTCAATCTGAAGGATCTATCCAGCATTGAGGAAATCCAGGGCAACTATGAGCATCTGTTTCGGGCGAACGAGAAATCAAGCGGCGGTTCATTCTACATCCAATCAAAAGTGTTTCGTGCCAAGGAGCGTATAGATCGTGAACTGCTCCATCGAGTCAAAAAGGATGTCATCAAGGATACGCATCAAGCACCCACCAAAACAGTCAAAGAAAGTTGAATGTAGCTTGAATTCCAAGACTTTCTCACCCTTCTAAAAAAAACAAAATAAAATAATCTGCATGTGTATCTGTCTCTCAGACTGTTTGAACAAGCTGTATACATGGTTCGTGTTTAAATTTGATAAATTTGAGTTTGCTAATAAACGGCATCCACATGGAGCACAAAAAACGCTTCAATTTGTCTGTAGTTTCGGTAGACTTAAGATGAATAGTTTGCATCCAAGGCAGAGAAGTCCAAAAGTCTGCTTTAAAATAGTTTTTCCTTTCTTATAGGATAGGAAAATATGCATTTTAGATACCTCTGATCTAAAGCAGTAGTGGTCAAACTCACACAGTCAAATATTGCACTTGTGCTCGTAGCAGCGAAACTCGAAGAGAGTGAAACATTTTACTGTTTTAAACTGGAAAAATGAAATGAAAGCATATTCGAACTGTCGCATCGTTACAGTTGGCGAAGTAAGGAGAGCAAAGCATCAGTTGCAGTGTCTGATAAATGTCTAGCGCTGTCTCAGTCTCTCCTCATTGAATGCAGCTTAGCGACTGACATTGAAAAGGATCAGCCGATCAGATGTCTTCGTGAGAGAACACAAAAGTTAAACACACGCATCGTGAGAGAACAAGCCACCGAACGTGCTATTTATAGAACACACGTATTCTCTCTCCCTCTCTGTATTTGTGTAGGCAGCGACTGGCAGAATTATGAGTTCCTTTCCCGTGGGATAGGCTTTTGGCATTTTGTACCCCATTGATCTAAAGAAATAACATGAGAATTTAAGTTGATTGATTGACTTTATCTTTAAAAAAATGTGTCCACATTTAATGTCTATTAGAAAATAAAGGTTTAACAAAATAACCAGATCAAAGTAAGCGAACAAAAAAAAATAAAAACAAAGTCGCCTTTGAATTCTATTCGAAATCCAACTGCTTCTATTTACTCCATAAATTTATCAGTTCAGTTTGAGAGTTTGTCGAGTTCACAGCTCAATTTCAGAAATTATTTGTCTAAAAATGTGAAAGATTTAAGTTGTGGTCAAAAAAATGTTGAGAAAAAAAAGTCATGGTAAATTTGTTTTAAAATTTGTTTCATATATTCAATGTATAAATTTAAAATTGTACGTATAAATATGGATAAAAGGTATGGATGAAAGTACTATACTTTAATGTAACGTGTGTGTTCAAAATTTGAGTATTTCTTTCTTAGAACCATATGATAATTAACCCCCGATAACTGGCGATCTGCTTGATATTGCGTCTGGGCACAGCGATGGTACCACAAACCGGAGAACACGACGTAAGTCTTATTAATAATAATAGTAATGATAATAATAATCAATAATTCACTTTTTATTTGATCTTTAGCTCTATTGTTGGATTAATCGCAAGCAAATTAAACTTTTAGCTCCTTCATTTGTTGTTAAATTCAAGCACTGACGTAATGATTTCGTACAATCGCCACATTGGGAGTAAGTTTAACTTTTCATTCACTAACTTTGACTTTGCTCTATTAAATATATCGCAGGTTAAATTTGTAGCAGTTACTGTGCAGCACGGAATCCAGTTGAATCCAATTGCATCCAGGGTTGCGCGTGGAATTGTTATCAACAAAAGTTACACGACAAAAAGGACATGTTAATCGACTTATATTGAGTTGTACTTTCAGCCATACCATACAGACATTTTTAATATTGTATTGTAAAGCGTTCAGGTTGTAAAAGTTCAATAAACAGCTGAAATTTGGAGACAACAATGATAATAATAATAATGAAGTGATCTTGACTTAATTATTGTGGTGTAATATACGTCTTACATAAAGCTTAGATCGGTTTCGCTAAAGATATTCAAGGATTCTAAAGATATTGCAAGCTAATTCGATCGATTTAATATTTTATTTATTAGCAATTTCACGAACCTTTTCGAAATTGTTTAGCTACAAAAAATGTAAAAGCAATTGGTATGACAAAATAAACGTCCCACGTTAACTCAGCCATTGAATCTGGCAACTCTTCGTAAAAGATATTTTCACGGGGTGCACAACAGTTAAAGGTCGCTTTCGGTAAAGCTTAGTACGTTCTAGCTTAAAACATTTTGGACGCTTGAAATGTTCGATGTTTTGAGGTCGGGCCTTACAGAATTCAGTGTGACAGCATAACACTAAAAATCACTTAAAAGTTGAGTCAGATTGTTGGTCCTATGCGATGTCTGTGGTCACACTGTTACGTCAACTGTTCAGTGTTAACAAGTAAATACACTTTTACATAATCAAAGTGACATAATGGACTATATAGTCTTGATGAGTGAAGTAATAGTGACCAATGCCATAACCTTTTCGTATTAACGGCCTCTATAATATTTTAGCCATGCACTTTTGATCAGAGTCGCATTAAAATGCTCTTATTTAGTTAAAACCCATATTAATAGCCTCTCACACACATCAACAATTTTTCTTATGTGTTGGTGCATTTTCGAAGACATCAATTCGGCTCTTATTTTGCTGCATATTTTTTCCCGCCGTTGTTGTTAGTAGATTTCGACTAAATTAAGACGACGAATCAGTCGATGATTTGAAAGGTCAAGATAGAGCTACCATCTGCTGACCAAATAGTGTTATAGAACGCCAGAAGGTTAATTCTGAGATGCCGATAGTTCCTATGGTACAGCGTACATAGGTTTAGATATAGCCTTACAAAATAATTTCGAGCATGTTTGCAACCCTTTTTTTTTTTGGCCTTGCAAAAATATTTTCGGCTAGAGCGTACTATGCTTAAAGCTTGATTTACCTCAAAAAAACTAGTTTTTTAATGCTTAATTTAAAGAAAACTGAAGTGGTGTCATATATATATTTAAAATACCTTACTTCGAATTCTGACTATAAAATGTGGCATCGCTGCCTCTGACTTCAAAAATCTAAATTGAACTAGGTGGCAGCATCGTACGCCAGCGGATTTAGCGCTAGATTATTCCGCGTAAAATTATTCTGCGAATTGACCTGTGGCACAGCGAAATAAAATTGAGGTGAAATTCAAGCGAAAGCGATTTCTGTGGCATCCCTGATTATGTGTCATCTATGTTGCCTGAAAATTTAAACATTCTAGCTTTAACCGTTTGGCCTACACGTCGATTCTCAGTCAGTCAGGACAAAGAGTTTTATATTTGTACAATTGGTAACTTTTATTCTTTCAATTCTGGCAATTTTTGGCCAGACCCGGGTATCTCATAGTCGAGCACTCACGACCTAAGCTCTCGCTCTTAATTTTTCTACATTTATTGTCCTGGATTATTCTGTCATTCTACTCTTCTAACTCGTTTAATTGCATTTTCTTTCAGCATTTCAAATATGTGATAACAAAGCAGGCCAAGTTATTAATCACTAAGTAGGCTTTGAAGCGAAAAAAACTAACTATAAAAGTTCGACCCCAAAACTCATCAGTTCAGTTTTAGTCTTGTTACAGTCAAGAGCTTTAGTTCAGTACAAAATTTTCTATTTTTTTTTTAGTTTTTTCAAAATTCTTTCAAAAATAATGTAGTAATTTTTTTGTTCGGTGCTTTAAAATAAAATTTTTCGTTCATTCTTTTTGTCTTTTGTGAGATATCCATAAATTTTTAAAAAGCCTTTCAAAATATCTATGTTAAACAAATACATATGGTAAGTGTTAAAAGAAAAATTGTAAATTTATTTATATTTTTTTTTTGCATTTTCAGATAAATGTTTAAGTAACCTTGATTGTTGGCGATGTGCAAAGACCCGTGACATATTACTCGATGCGATGATACCACGGGATTTTATTGTTTGGACCCGTTGAGGACATCGCATAGTCAAAATACGCCCCCCATTTAATTCAACTACGCGCTGATGTTGTCGTCAATGATCGGAGATCGCATACACTTTAAGTACACAAACAAAACACAAATAAAGGTAAGTTTATACTTTAAGGGCGCATTTACACTAGTTGACAAGCTTGTCAGCTAGTGTAAATGCGCCCTAATGCAGCGATGGGCACGTAATTGCTCTTCTAGCTCTTTCCGTTATTTATTGTTTCTATGGTAAATTCTTTTTTTCCTTCTCAGCCTATTAACAATAATAATATCCGTTACACTTTTGGATTGAGCACAATATTCACACACACACATCATCATTGTCGCACATCATTTGGGAGAAAACTAATGCCTTTTATTATGTATATAGAGGCTAACTCGCGCCATCCCAGAGTTATACTTAAATTTGCTGCTTCACCTTTACCATCGGTAAGTTTTTATTCCCCTCCTCCTCCTTTCTCACACAAATAATTCTGTTTTCTGCAGTTACATTATATGCAATTTCAACTTGGATTTATGATTTGTTCGTTTCTAGTTCGGGAAGCGCCATGATACCTCTACACAAAACGTGAAAGAAATTATATGAATATAATTTAATGGTAAATTTAAACTTAAAAAAATAAATTTGTTAAAAACCCCTAACTAGCTTGATTTTGTTGCTTATTTCTGTGTTAGCGTGTGAAAGCCGTGTGCATAATTCAAAAGGTTTTATGCATTCGTGCTAGAGATGAGCTCGTGCAAAATAATATTTTTGCATACTCTTTTCGAAGAGGGGACCAAGGGGGAGGGTATATATTCAAGTTACAAATTATGATTATTTGCGAGCTTGATTTTCGCTTAAAATTAATCATTATCATAGTAGAAAATCCTTATTTTTCAAAAATATTTTTGCTAGTATTTTTTATAATTTTTTTAAAACTGCTAAAACCACTTTCTGTGTGAAAAAAGGAAAAGAGGAAGGAATAACTGTTTAAAGAATTTTTCTGCATCAAAATATTTTTTGGAAAAAATCGATGAAAAAAGTTGAAAAATTTACTTATTTTAAAATTCAAAATTTTTGATGGGTTAAAGAAATTTTTGCATCATTAGAACGGGATTTGATTGAATAAAAGATTAATGTAAGAAACCCGCATCAAAACATCTTTATTATACGCAAATTTGACAAATATATGCTGTATGAAGACATTAGTGGTTCACTGTATATAAATTTGGTTATCAGCAAGATGATAACTTAATTTACATAAAAAAAATCAAAAGAAAAAATCAAATTCAATCATTATTTTTGATTTATATAATAAAAATCAATATTAAAAATTATTTATAATTTTTATTTTTTTAATCAAAAATAATTATTAAGTTTGATTTATAAAGTAAAAGTCCTTAAGTAATAATTAAAAGTAATTTTTTTTTATATTTCTCATAACAGTTTCGATCCCTGCTTATAATGATTACGGTTACTGGTAATATATGATAACTGGTTCAAATCGGTCTTTTATTTCTTAAACTGTTATGGGAACAATTGGTCAAACATAAAGTTTAAGTATGTATATTGTAACGTTATATATTTTTATAAGATATCATCGTTCTCAATCACAACAAGATTGGACAAACAGAATGTTAGTAATGGCTTATTAAAGTTTCAAGCAATGTAAGTGCCTAAAAGTATGCAATGCAAAATATTTTATATTTATTTTAATAAGTAACGGTTTTTCTATGGTCGGGAACTCGACTATTGCCTTTCCCGCTTTTTTGTTTATAGAAATATTCCAACCCAACTTGCAGACTACGAATTTTTTTCTTTTTTATAGGAACAATTAGTTAAAATTTAGTTGATTTCATGTGTGGTCTGGTAGCTCAGTGGTAAGAGTCGCCGACCTGTCACATAAGTAGAACTTCCAGTTTGAAAAAGCTGGGTTCGATTCCCCCTGTCAATATAGTCAAACATGTGTTTTTAAGTTCTTCGGAATGAAACGCAAAAATATATGTATATACTTCCCGACAAAAAAAAAGTTGATTTCATGCAATGTTCAGCGATAGTCGTGCCCATCTTTCGAGACACGCACTCATCTCTAATATGAATATAGAATTTTTGATACAAATGCCGTTGCATAGAAAAATTCGCGTAATAATTAAATAGGATTTCGTTGTTGTTATTATGATTATTGTTATGAAAAGTGCAACAATTTACATGCATACACATATACATATTTCTGCCATTGATCATTATAATGAGACACACACACACACACACTCACACAGTGCAGTTTTCAATTTAAATTGCAATTTTCCTGGCATTTTCCTGCACATCACGATGAGGCTCAATAAAATTTTTAAGTGATTTATTTATGCGCATTGTTGAATTGAACACGACTCTCAATAAAAACAATTAAAGATTATTGGCCACAATTACGGCCCAACAAAAAAATCCCCCAAAAACGGCAAAACAGTTAAATATTTTTGGCCAAAATGTGCGGCAAATGTCGCTGCTTGTGTGTGAATATTGATGATCATAATTACGAAAGCGGGGGCAAAGCAGAAAACTAAAACTGTGCACATAAGTGAAGAGTGGAAAGTGGAAACTGGAAATACAGTAAAGCGGCGACGATGTCCTTAAGGACACTTGGCAAATTTCAAACAAGAATATAAATATATACATACTTGTGTAAATATTGATTTTAAGAAATTTTATATTATTTACTTATGTTAGCACAAATATTTCGCATTAACTATTTCGCACTAAATAATTGAGCTATATTTATTTTTAAATTTGCTCGTTAAAAATGTTTTTTTTTTGCGGAGGGATCGCAAATAAGAGTTATAAAAGACTGGATAAGCTTTTATTTTCAAATTTTATTTAAAAATCATATTGAGTATAACTCTTATTTTTTAATTGCTACAATAAAAAAGGAAAGTAACCATATTTTTTAACATTTACAATAAACGTTGAAACATATCTTCTATTTTCAATTTTAAAAATGTTTACTTATGTTTTTATTGATATAAAATTTTAAATAAGAAATTTACTATTACTCTTAAATAAAAATTGAAATTTAATTTTGATCTTATCATTTTTTATTTAGATCGAAAAATTAAAGTTTCGTATTAAGTTTTTAATAAAAGTCCACAAATATCTTTTATTAAATAATCGTAACGATTCCTGGTTCAATTTGCTTGAATAAGTTTAATCATTGATTTTAAGTCGTTTAAAAGTGCAATAACAATTTTGCGTATTTGTTTAGTACCACTTAATTGGTGTTTTTGTATTTGCTGCAATGCTTAATAAATATTATAGCATATAAATAATATGTTTTAATATGAATATTATTATTATATTATATAATGATTTATGTATTTATTTATTATGATTCCCAGCACTACAAGTATAAACTTATTATTTAATCCGCTAGTCACAATGTATTGTTTACTTAATCTGAAATTATATTTGATTTTAAGACGTAAATTTTTAAAATAATTTAGTTTAATTTATGATTCATTTGATTTAGTTATCACACAATTGTTGACTTCATCTATTGTCTGTAAATGTCGTTTAAGCTCAAAAATAAATTGCGTTCCATAAACGTATTTTCAAATATTTCTTTTTGTTCATTAGTACTTAGTTGTAAAAAATTTGATTTTAACCATATTGTTCAATGATTAACACGATAGTTTTCATACCATAAATATCGATATTTTAATGGCATGCTGATCAGCGACCATTTTGTGACGTCACTGTGCACTTATGTGCTGCATACTTAGCAGGGCAAAGGCTGTGAAGACACACACACACACAACACACGCACACACACAATCACGCACACAAATGATAAGCAGAAAAGTCGACGCCGCTGTGATTTGCATTTGTCGTTCTTTTTTTTCTTATATTCTGATCGGGTATATTAAGTTTGTTTTATTTATGTAGCAAGCAAAAGAAAGCGTCGCAGATCCTTTTAAGTATATATGTAAGATTTATTTGTGTATTCAATTAATAAATCATAAAATTTAAATAATAATACGTGAGCAATTTGAAATGAATGTGAAAATGACAAATTTAGAATATTACTTCAGCAAACTTTCAGTGTTTAAATTAACAACTTTAAGAAAGTTTTAGACAACTTTGCTGCTGTAACTTCACCGAGATAGTGATGATCGCAACTTCTTCATAGGGATGGCATACCAAGCGGTAGTGTTGGGGTTGCGAACCTGCATCAAATAATCTCATAACATAAATATTTTTGATCGATATAAGCAGTCATTTCCGAGTATCCGTCTGTCTGTATGAACAGTAGGATTTTAAAGCGACTAAGAGCTAGATGTACCAAATTTGAAATGTAGACTTCAGATCAAGTTTATTTTAAAGTAATCTGATAAAAATCTCACTCTATTGGCTGGCTTCCAAGAATTTTTTTAACATACATTTTATCACTTAAATATTTTTTTACCATAAATTTTTTTTTTTTTTTTTGTATAATCGTTTAACAAAATAATTAGATGAAATTTATAATATGTTCTTGATCAGCATCAACTGCTTAGCTGTTTATATGTATTTACATATGTATGCATATACATACTTATGTTTATATGTCTTGGAATAGGGCATCTCGTAGTCGAGCCCTCTCATTTTTTTTTATTTGTTTTTTTTTTTTTGGTATTGAAAAACTATTCAAGTCTAATGGCACGAAAGAGAATAATGACGCACAATACACTTCGACAGTTTAAACGGATTCACATGATTACAAGAAAGGCGCTTGCACTAACGCAATGCACACATACTTAGACAGAGAGAGACAGAGAGAGAGAGCGAGAGAGAAAGAGAAAGAGAGACAGAGACAGAAAGAATATATGCATATACTCGCACTTGCAAATGTGCATCGAGTTGACGGCAACGGCAGTAAGTAATGATGTCTGTCTGTCCGTCCGTCTGTCGATATTTGCAGAAACTTGTTAACCATTTCGAAGGCGACAAATGTCGTGCGCATTAGAGCCAAGTTATAAGAACTTGGCTTGCCACTTGGCAGCCCCTTCAAGACTCCTTTTTTCTCTGTCGTCCTATTCTGCACTTTTTTACGCCTTTTTGTCGTGCGACAAGAGAATTTTAAGTGATGTTACTTATGTTACTTATGTATGTAAGCGCGTGTTTGCATTCTTGACATTTTGAAATAAATAGAGAGCACTAAATTTAACAAATTAGTCGCCTTTCTTATTAGTCAAACTCAAGTCGCTTAAGTGGCAGCCTTGGCCCAACTTTAACAAAACTAGCTGGCAACCTTGGCTCCCAAAACACGCTGGCGAGCATCAAGCCCAGAATAAACTAAATTTCCATGTTAGATCTTTTAAAAAAGTAATTTTTTATAGCATTTCGCTTAATTTTGAAGCTAGAATTTTGAAAATTTCGCACGAATTTTTGTCGATTTTTTACATATTATTTGGAATCAATAGACGAACTGTAGCAAATTTTCTTTAAAATTAACTTAATTATTTTAGATAATTTAAAATTTTTTGTTTATTGAAGTTGCACTTTATTGAGTTAACAAATAAAAAAAAATAAAAAAGAGTTGACTCCTTCTCAGATTAAATTACCCAAGGGCTTGTTTACCAACAGAACAATAAGTTTTTAATTTTTTTCTGATTTAATTTATATAATTTAATTTATTTACGCTTTAATAAATTCTGACAAAAAAAATGCGAAATGATTTTTTTTTTTTACACAGACAGGTGTCCTGCTACCTTATTAGGCAACTTCAACAAATCAGAGAATTAAACTAAAACAAAAATTATTTACCAAAATGACATAAAGAAATGGTTTATAAATTAAATTCTTATCCAAATTAAAAGAAAATCAAAATATAATAAATTTTAAAATTAAATCAAATTAAAATCAAAGTCAAATTAATAGTTTAAATAAAATCTTAATATTAATCAAAACTAAACTAAATATAAATAACTAAATAAATATGAGCGAGGCTTTGCAACTTGAAAAGACTGTTATAAAAATGCATTACATGTGTTGGCTGTCGACTTGAGCTGCATAAATGTTGATGTGATAATAATTCAATGGCAGTCACTGTACGTACAGTGCGCCGTAGGCAGTCGCTGCCTCACACACACACACACCCACACAGTGAGCGAGAGTTGCACATCGCCATGCCTTTGACTATGACTATGATTTTCTAATTCAATTATTATTCAAATCATATAATTTCATCTTTACAACACGCGCAGCAGAAAAATACACAGAGTGTGGGTATGAAAAATATATAATAATAATAATACAAATAAGGGGAGGGCTCGACCACGAGATACCCTGGTTCAATTTCAGTTCAGTCGCAACAACAATCACTTAAATGGTATCATCACAGTTTTTAATACATTTTAATAAATAGCTAAAAAAAAAAATTAAAAAAAAATGTGTATTACAAATTTACAAAAAAAAAAAAAAAACTGTTGCTGCCTGTATATTTAGTCTACCGTGCCTGAGATCCTTTGATTTATACGGAAAATATAAAAAAAAAATGTAAAAAAAAATCAATTTAAGAAAGATTTTATCTGCCTGTACATATAATGAGTCTACATTCCAAATTTGGTGTTTCTAGCGAAAAATATTAAAAAAAAAAATATAAAATACATATTCATTTAAGAAAAACACTTTACTTTGAATTGAACGAAAAATATTAAAAAAAAATATATAAAATACATATTCATTTAAGAAAAACACTTTCTGCCTGTACATAATCTGAGTCTACATTCCAAATTCGGTGCTTCTAGCTCTTACCATGTCTAAAATACTTTGAATTGAACGGGAAATATTAAAAAAAATATATAAAAACATATAAATTTAAGAAAAATGTTAACTGCCTGTACATTTAATGAGTATACATTCCAAATTTGGTGTTTCTAGCTCTTTTCATATCTGAGATCTTTTGATATCAACGGCCAAGAATATATTTAAGTACTTTATGGGATCTCTCAAGCCTCCTTTTGCCTGTAACATAATTGTGAACCTACATAATATACCCGACTAGTGTATAAAAATACATATACATGTGTGGCAACACTGGCAGCATGTAAATAATCATATTACGCACACACGGCCGCTTGACAAGCAACGAGAGAAACAAGCACTGATGAACTATGCACATACAACAATAAGACAAGCAAGTGAGAGAGAGAGAGAGAGAGAGAGAGAGAGAGAAAGAAAAAAACCCGCTGCGTTGCGTTGCGTTGACAAATCCAATTTGAAAGCGACAACCCATAAGGATGTCGACTGCCTGCTGTTTATTGTCTCCCACTGTTGTCATGTCACGCTCCTACAATGGCAAATTTGTATATTTGCATTTCGCCTTTCTTTCTGTTCGCTCTTCTCTTCTCTGCTCTCGTCTTGTCTTGGCCATCTTATCCTTCATTTGTCTGCTGCCGTCACTGCATTTATATATACTTTATATACATATATATATTTATACTTATATGTATCATTATTATTGCGCATATTAATATTGTTAAAAAGGCGCGTGCCGTGCGCTTCTCTACAAAATTAGCCAGCCATTCATTCATGCGCTCGCTGTGCGGTTACGACCAGTGCTGCCACCTTTTCGGTGGGAAAAAAAGCTGTTCTTAACAGCGCATGATGAGCAAAAATCGCTAGATTGGTTAGCTTTTTTTCGTAACTCCGCAAATGGCAAAGATATCGTTCATCTGATTTTGTTACCCCATGTGTTTTGTAATTTCTTCAAGTTTTAAGATATTAAAATCAGCGGTGGGCACGCAGTGGCTCCGGGAGCAGTGGCTGCTCCCAACTTAGGTAGACTTTAAAAGGGTTGTTGTTGTTGATGTTGTTGTAGTGCTCCCGAATTCAGATGTCGTGCCCATCGCTGATTTAAATAATTGCTAACTTTAGCTAATAGAACAACAGTGCTTTAGTTTTAAAAAGCTTAAAATATATTTTTTTTTTTTAATTTTATAAAAGTTTATAACTTTTTTTTCTTAATATTTTGTGTTCAATATTATGCGAAAATGTGGAGCGCCTATTATAATATTATTAAAATTAGTTATATTATTTATAATATTATTAAAATTAGTTATATTATTTTTTTTTTTTTTTAACAATAATTAACTTTTTTTTCCTTATATTTTCTCTTCAATATTATGCGTAAATGTGAAGCGCATATAATAATATTGTTAAAATTAGTTATATTTTTTTTTTTTTTGCATTTTATAAAAGTTTATAACTTTTTTTTTCTTAACATTTTCTCTTCAATATTATGCGAAAATGTGGAGTGCATTTTTGAGCCCTTAAAATGTTTGCCAACACTGGATGTGGCGACTTAACAAACGGATGGATAAACGGACGGTCGGATCAATTTACACACCGGAAAGCACACACACACACACACACACACATATACGCGAATACATGCAGACATACAGTGGTGAACAGAATATTTTAGCCACTACTACTCTACATAAAAAATAAAAAAAATAGGATTGTAATAAAAATAAATAATAACAAACAAAAAAAAACGTGATTTTAATAAAAAAAAATGGCAATTGTTTACCCTTCGCGCATAATTTTTTTTTTTTTAATAAAAAATACTAACAAGTAGAGGACAATTTATGATGAATTTAGGTAAAACAATTTTTAGGGGGTCTCATCTACTTTTTAAAATATTTTAAAGTTGAAAAATAAACAATAACAAACAAATAAAAACGTGATTTTAATAAATAAAAATTAAATAATACATTTTCAAATACTTTTAATTTATAAATAAATAAAATATTTTGAAATTGAAACAGTTAAATAGGCAATAAGAAAAGAGAGCACGATGAGCGCAAAAATTTTAAGCACAAGCACACAGACATATCGAGTGTGTGTGTGAGTGTGTGCCTGTGTGTGTGTGTGTGTGTGTGTGTGTGTGTGTGTGTGCCTGTGTGTGTGTGTGCACTTATTAATGCGTATTCATTGTCACATCCGGCACGAGGAAATTATATTCGACAAACGCAGCCGGTTGCCGTCTCTGCCGTCGCGTCGCCGCAGCCGCCGTCTCAGCCGCTGCCGCTGTCGCTGTCGCTGTCGACGTCGCTGCGCTGAGCTGTGTTGAGCCGAGCCTGTGCTGTGCTGTGCTGTGTTTCCTTTGCCTTGGGGCCAGACGTTTTTCTTTTGTCGATTTAATTGAAATAATTGCAAAAAATGCAAATGGAATGGACAACAGTTGACACAGGATATTAAGCACGATGATCATCATACATATCATACAATAATAACAATCATAATCATCATCATTTAATAATAATAATAATAATAATAATATTGAATGAACTCAATAACACGAAATGCAAGCGTTAATAAGCTAACGGGAATGTGCTGCACTCCTCTCAATTTCATTCATCGCCTTTTTTCTTTGTTTGTTTCTTCTTTGACGACATCTCATCGGGTTCAATGAACTGCGAAAAACTGCAAATAAATTGTTTTTATTTCTCGTAATTATTGTTTAAATTTGGTTTTTCATGTCAAAATTGTTTAAAAATAATTTTCAATTTAATTAAAATCAAATATATAATTTTATGAATTTTGTAAAATCTGAAAATTGAATTCAATAAAACAAAGACATCTCGGATTTTTGAGAACAGTGTCAATTCTGCTATTTAACGTTTCTAAATACATTTCTCAGCTCGATGAGACAACATACAGTTCTCACTACCCAAAAATCTAGTCAAAAACTAAACGGAAATCAACAAATTTTTTCTCGAATTTCCAAACACTTTAAAACCAATAACAATGGCTGACGAGAATAACAATATGAATGGACAAAATGGAATGGACGAGACCAACGACACCAATGTCAATGTGAGTATACTTACATATGTATGTCTGAATATAGAAAACTCTATGTCTTGACTGTGAGTCAGCGTTGCCAAAATTAGTCCGTTAAAAAATAGCCAGATTTGAATAGTCAACATTTTAAAGAAATAATAAAGATTATGGTACTACGTTTTTTAGCAAACTTTTATTTTATTTCTGAACTAGAATGGAAAGAAGGGGAAATAAAATAACAGAATGTCTAAAAAACAGCACCATATTTTTATATTTATATTTATTTGCCAGTTGCAACCCACTAAATCTGTCGGGAAAATAGCTAAATTGGCAGGGCAGAATGTGCTATTGTATAGAACGCACTCACGTGTTCTCGCTCTGGCTCTATCGTCTGCACGTGTGTCGGCTGCGACGCCGGCAGAATTATAAGCTCAGATAGCACGGTTGCCAAAATTATTTCGTTAAAAAAAGCCAGATTTGAATAAGCAAAATTTTAAAGAAATAATATAAAATTATGGTACTGCTTTTTTTAAGCAAACTTTTATTTTATTTCTGACATTCTAGACATTCTAAAGAAGGTATAAATAAAATAACAGAATGCTAAAAAAGCAGTACCATATTTTTATATAATTTCTTCAAAATTTGCTTATTTGACGGGATTTGACGGGAAAAAAAGCGACTCTGGCAACCGTGCTCAGAAGTGGGGTAATCTCGGATTTTCTTAAACCAAGTATGAAATACTTGATTTTTTCAATCCCGAATTCAAGCCTGAAATTTTTAAATTCAGGCTAAAAAATGTGTATTAATTATAATGTTTTTTGTTACATTTTTTTTAAACTTTTTTTTGTAATTTTTATTTATTAGATATTTTTTTCAAGATTTTTTTTTACGTTTTTTTTTAACACCATTTTTTAGCAATTTTTTTTTAATAGATATTTTTTTTTAAATTATTTTTATTTATTACCTTTTTTTAAATTGACGGGGGGAATCGAACAAAGATTTTTTGTCAAACTGGAGTCGGCGACTCTAATCATTGAGCCACCGGACCGGTTGAAATGAGAGAGGCCGAAAGAGAATTTTCCTCTCGCGCTCAGCAAATGTGTATTTTCCCATTTTAATCCCGATACAGGCTTGATTATTCAGCTTAATCCTGAATACACACTTAAAAATTCGGGCTTAAATTAAGTATTTTATACATGATTTTAGAATGGCATTTTTTTCTGTGTACTCAATGAGATGGGCTTTTGGCATTTTGGCCACCACTGCTCTATCATACACAGGAATAATCAGTTGCAATATAATTAAAATTATATTTATTAATATTTTTCATTACTGATATAATGTCAACTCTTTCTCACAGTGGAATGCCGTGACCCTCTGGTCCTGGAGTAAGTCACCTAGTCAAATTCTTTCGCCAATCACTTGCTAACAAGTGATTTTTATTAACAATATTTGCAGGAGTCGTTTCGGGCATCCAGAAGGACACCTGTGCCATCTGTCGCAATCAGGTGAAGGACTTGTGCATCGACTGCCAGGCCGAGCAGGGCACCCACGTCAAGGAGCTGTACGACATGTGTCCGGAGGCAACTGGTGCCTGCAGTCACGTCTTCCACTTGCACTGCATCTCGCGCTGGCTAAAGAACCATTGGGTCTGCCCGCTGGACTATCGCACTTGGGATTTCAAGAAATGCGGAAAAGAGAATCAAAAATCTTAAAAGAATTGCGTTATTTTCAGTCTTTTAATTTCGATACTTTCGAAAAATATATATTATAGTCCTGTTCCACACAACACACGCTTTCAAATTATTCTTCTTGACTTTGTATATTTATAAACGTGATCGTTAAGCAAATGCAACTGATTTTTGTGGAAATTTATTTACTTTTCAACGTAAAAAGTTGAATTTTAATTTGTATTGATTTTAATTAATATTTAAAAAGTATGAAAACTGTCAATGATTTATAAGTTATAATGGAAATTGAATATCAGAGTTAAAATATGATTTTAGAATAGTAAATTATTTTTAATAAATAAATCATAATATTTATTATATAATAAAATCAAATAATAATTTATAAAAATATTTTTTTTAATATAAGTTTAAATGTTATTTAAAAAACAATTTGTTTTTTCAATAAACTTTTAAAAATATAAAGCAAATACTAAGTATTAATTATTAAAGTTTTATTTCCAGACAAAAAAAAAAAAAAAACTACCATAAAATTTAAAACTAAAATTGTATATAAGATAAACTATGATTTTTAAATATACATTTTTAAACTTAAATGTATTTTTATAAAAAAAAAATGTTCAATAAATATACCAAAATATTAAACAAATATGAAAAATTTTATACAGTCGAACTTCCCTAACTCGATTCACCATTATCCGAGAAAAAAGTTCGAGTTACGGAAACTTCGAGTTAGGGAAGCAGAATTGTATGAAATTTGCTCGCTATTGCCACTTGATTTTGTTCGAGTTGGAGAAAATTCGAGTTAGGGAAGTTCAACTGTATTTTAATAACAAAATTTTAAAATATTTTTAAACTCTAATTTTAAAATAATAAAAATCAATTTATTATAATTCTATAAATTGTTTATTCAAATACAAAAGAAAGAGTTATTTTTTAATGTTTCCCGATAAAAATGAGCAAATAATCTTTATTTAATAATAAATATTTTAAGCAGAAGCCGTAACGATTATAATTTTTAAAATTTGAATTATAAAATTAAATAATAAGATATTTGTGGATTTCTATCAAAATATTCGAAGAAAACTCTTAATATTCAATTTATATTAAAAAATATATATTTATATATTTTATTTAAATTTTTTTGTTTAAAAATAATATAATAACTATTATTTCCAGTTTTTATAATACAAATTTAGAAATAACTTTGAAAATCTTAATAATTATTCAATTTTTATTATAAATATTTAAATGTATAAAAATTTAAAATAAAATTGTATCCTTTTTCTCATTTTTCAATTTGAATCGTAACGTTTTTTTAGCCTGCGTCGGCTACTTGATTACGCATACGCCATGTGCGACCGATTTGACCGATGAGTTTGTATGGGAGATGGAAGTTTGCGATGCTGTTTGTTGTCTGTTGTCTGGCGGTATCTGAAACTTTCGACTGTGTGGTGTGTGGTGTGTCTGCCTCACTTCCGTCCTCGGCCTCGTCCTCGTCCTGGCCATGTCCTGTCAATGCTTTTTGGTGCCATAATTGTGTTGATTATCTAATTAGCTGCAATTCCGCGACCGGAAATTGCCAGTTGTCAGTTGACTGCCGTCGACGTCGTCGTTGTCACAATTGTTGTGTCTGATAAACCGGTTACCACCTAGTCTAACTATATTCTACGCTCCTTTTGCCTTGACTCATCTGCCTATCTTGCATTTTCAAGTGCACATACTCTTGTCATGAATATATTTGTCTTGTTGCCTCTTGTCTTATCAACTGCCGTTGTCTCCTCCATTTGGCCCAATCTTAAATGTCGCACCATAAAAATGCATTGCCAAACGAGCGAAAAGTATTGCCTCAGCCACAGCCACAGCCAATCGACGGCAGTTCCAGTCCGGACTACGGAACAGTTTTAGACGCTTTAGACGCGTCTTCTTCTTCTAGTGCAGCATATAACTTCCGAGTTCCCGACTATAGCATACCCGTTACCTATTTAACTAAGAATTTAAAAAATGTATTGCATACTTTTAGGCACTTGTATTGTTTGAAAATTACTTACTTTACAATACTAAAATTGAGTTGGTTATGTTACAATTTTTGAATGTACGGTTTCCACACTTGCTAAATAAATGGAAAAATTTGTTATTGTTAAAAAAAGCCATTACTAACGTTCTGTTTGACCGATCTGGTCAATACGGAATATTCTAAAAACTATGTATATGCTCATTAAGAATATACAGTCGAACTTCCCTAACTCGAACTTCCCTAACTCGAAAATCTTAACTCGAACAAAAATATTGGCCCGTACTTTTGTAAGTCGAATTTTTCAGAAAAATCCCCAATAAAGTTTGAATTTTTTTTTCGTTTCTATTTTGCGTTTTTGTAACCGGCTCATTTTGATACGTAATATTGATGTACATGAACATATGGTGATGGAATATGATAGAATATTGCATCAACAATTACTTAGGCTTGTGAGATTGCTATAGGAAAGATGTTTGTAATGTACTCCGTTGTCAGCGCATCAGTGTACAAAAATGTTTAAAGAAATAGTTAAACTTATTAGTTAAGGAATTTGAAAGTAGACCAAATAAATTGAATTTGATGAAAAATATGGTACCTCAGCAAAAACAGTTTTCGTTATATTAAAAAATGGAAAATTAGTTATGATGACATTTGAATCGGGAACTTCTCCTGGATACAGCAAAAGAACGAAGAAACCATTTTTTGAGAATATTGACAGGTCTTGAACAAACTTGAATCCTTTTTTGTTGAAAATAACAAGAAAAATTTTAATTTTGAAATGTATTAATGATTGAATGCATTTGTAGTTTCTTTTAAAAAACTAAAAAAAAAATTCCCTAACTCGAAGTCTCCCTAACTCGAACTTTTTTCTTGGATAATGGTGATTCGAGTTAGGGAAGTTCGACTGTATATACTTTATGGAGTCAACGAACACAATATACCCTTTTACCTATTTTTAAATTGACGGGTATAAAAAGTCTCGACTGCGAGCTTTTTTCGCTTAAAACGCTTTCTCACATTCAAAAAGGAAGCGAGCTCCAAGGGAGAAGAAGAGACAAGTGGAGAGAAAAGTGGAAGAAAAAGAAGACAATGCAGGCCAATACAAATTCAAAGGCAATGACAATGGGTTTGGTTTTATATGGAATCGAGTTTAATATCAAAATATTAAAATCGACTATGTATTTATTAATCGATTTGCCAAATAATCACAATATACAAAATTAAAAAAAAAATAAATAAATAATTTGGATTTACAATTCTTTTTCGTGTGTTAAAAAAATTTTCAAACATCTCTTCGCTAGTATTTTTAATAATTTTCGAAAATGGCGAAAAAGGCACTTTTTGTGTGAAAATGAGGAAAAAGTGCCTTTTTCGCAATTTTTTGCAGTCACTATTTAACTTGTTTAGAGAAACTTTCTGCATCAAAACATTGTTTTTAAAAAATCGAGGAAAAAAGTTGAAAAATTAGACGTTTACAAAAATTCGAAAATTTCAATGGTTACATAATGGGTTAAGAAAAATTGTATGTCATTCAAAAGGTATTCGAATGACCTTTCCAGTGATGCCAACTATGAGAAGAATTAACTTTAAATGGTGCCAAAATACTTATGCCGGGGACTGTAGATGTACACACGTTAATGTCATAAATTCTCTTTAAAACCAAATCAGCCGACAGTTAAAGCATGACCTTTGCACTGCTTGCAATTAATTTAATTATAACTGCTTGACACTGCTTTCATAACAGAGCAGTTTTAGATGCGCTGCCTTACAGTTTTAATATCACTGGCGGGCATTGCGCCATAAAGGCAATCTGTTGATAACAAAAACAACAAAAGAGAGAGAGAGATGAGAGACTTTTATCAGCGCTGCCAAGTCAGCCTTTTTTCGGACAGAGTTGTCCTATTGTTTGGAACTTAAAGTTTTATTAATTTAAGTAGCACTTATTTGCAGCTCAGAACCCAAAATGAGCTGTTACTTATATTTGACTTTTTTATTACTTCGAACTTTTTGCTTAATATTGCTGTTAATTTACAGTCGAACTTCCCTAACTCGAATTTTCTCTAACTCGAACTAAATCGAGTGGCAATAGCGTTTACTGAGCAAATTTAATTTAATAAGTCGAATTTCTCCTTTACTCGAACAAAAATATTGCCCGTACTTCAGTAAATCGAAAACAGTTTTCATCAGGGATAAAAACACTAACCGAAACCGTAACCTTTAACCGGTAAAAACCGATTGAAATTTAAAACCGTAACTGAAACCGGAACCAAAAAAAAATATTTTCATTTGACCTAAACCTTAAAACCGAAACTCTGTAAACCGAAATAACCGTTAAGTAACCGGTTTATTTATAGGGGTTAATTTCGGTTTTGAATAAAAATGCATGTATTATAAAAATTGAAAAAAAGTTGTATTTCTGATTGCTATTTAAAAATTTCAAATGGGGTAACTTTTGAATACAATTTTGAAAACATGTTTTATTTTCAATTTTTATTATAAAAATTTAAAAAACAAGTTAAAAATAATTTTCAACGAAAAATTTCGAACTGTTTTTATTTTTACCGACCCTTAAGTTTTGTTTGCGATCTCTGATATTTCGTTATTAGTTTTGTATTTTATTTTTTATTTTTAATTTTGATTTAAATGTAAAATACATGTGTGAATGAAACATTAAGAAAGTTATGCCTTTTTAATTACTATTATATTGTTAATATAATTATATTTATTTAAAGACATTTTTTTTTGTGAACCGAAACCGTACCGGTATTTTAAAACCGAAACATACAAAAACCGGTTCACCGAAACCTTTATTCAAAGATTTTGCGTAACCGATTACCGAAAACCTAAATCCGAACATAACCGAAACCGTAACCGAAACCGATATTCGTTTCGATTTTAATCCCTGGTTTTCATTATATGGGCATTTCTCCAGAAATGTCAACCAAGCCTAAAAACGAAAAATTGCTCAAAAACTCACATTTTGTGCAATTATGTTCCAAAAATGTGTTCAAGTTATTTATTTAAGCAATATACGCTAGAAGAAATTCAATAGGATGAACATATAGATTCTACATTGGAATAAATTCACTTTTTCCATATTTATGTCCATTTTCTTAAAAATTGATTTCCAAAATGGACCGTTTGTATTTTTTCGATTACACTCAGTAAAATAGTAAGATTGTAACATAAACCATTTTAATACATAGAAATATATTGAAAGTTTAATTTAAAACAAGTTTTTCGAGCTGTTACGATATATTATTTAAAAAAAGAGAGACAGAAACAACAGAAATATTTTGTGGAAAAAAATGTCACGTGCGACATGTCGCATGCGACAGTGACTCAAATTACATTTAAAAAAAAACTACTTGATATTTTTAAATCAAACAAAAAGCATTTTTTAGATAAATAAATACATTACATTTCAAAATAAATAGCATCAAAATATACGTTCACGTTTTGCCGAAATCAGTGCTAGAACTGGTTGCCGAAAAAACGACTTCTATCTGAGTCGCGTGCGAATGCCTTAGTTTTTTTAAAATATCTTGAAAACGAACAATTTCCCAAAATCCACTTTAGCACCAATTATAGTGCTAATCAATACCTATAAGTTTCTCCTTTTGTTTTAACAAAATAATGTTTTGGCATATGTTTTATTTCACTTTGAATGCGTACGAATGTCGCATTCGACATGGGAGAATTACCCATATACGTATTAAAAAATGGAAAATTAATTATGATGTCATTTTTCTGTATACAGCAAATTAACGAAAAAAACAATTTTTGAGAATATCGACGGGTCTTGAACAAACTGGAATTTGAAATGAAAGAAATTGTAGTTTTTTTTATAAATTAAAAAAATAAATTTCCCAAACTCGAAGTCTCCCTAACTCGAACTTTTTTCTTGGATAATGGTGATTCGAGTTAATGAAGTTCGGCTGTATTTTCTTTGAGCCTTAAACTATGGCAGCACTGCTTTTTATTGCGGCAAGCAGTGCGGTTGCTACAGTTTTGAGCTACAGTTTTAGCTGCACTTGTGCTGGTGCTGCGAACTTGGCGCCAGAGTTGCCCAAACAAAAAGCGCTAACGATTTTGTAATGTATAAAAAGTAATGTTTTAACTTATATTTTCAAAGTTCAGCATAAAAATGTGAAGCCGAAAATATTGAATATTTAAGTTTTTGCATTTCCAAAATTCTACGGTTTAGCTATAATTTGGCTAAAATGGCAGCACTGCCAACGCGAGTGCAACAGAGAGGGCAATAATAAAAGCAAACCAAAAATAAATGTAAATTTAAATTTATACTTAAACAATTTGTTGGTTTGCCTGCTATTAAAAATTACAAGTCAGGTTCTAAATTTGCATATTTAACGTATTTTGCATTTTTTTAAATATTTTTATTTATTTCCATTTTTTTTGTTTAGTTTTCCCCAGACGAAAACAATGTTTGCAAATGTTTAACAAATTTATGTATGTGTCAATGTAATTAAAAACTAATTTATAATTTATATATTGAATTATAAACTTAAAGCAGTTTTTTTAACGCATTCCTCTTCCTCTTTATCTTCATCTTCTTCTGCTAGTTGGTTTCTTCTTCTTGTTGT
The DNA here is from genome assembly GCA_037043495.1 of Drosophila recens. Classification (NCBI taxonomy): domain Eukaryota; kingdom Metazoa; phylum Arthropoda; class Insecta; order Diptera; family Drosophilidae; genus Drosophila; species Drosophila recens. The sequence continues at coordinate 55,818 of JBAMBJ010004005.1, forward strand.
TCTGCTGGTTATATATAGGGATCGGAACAATCTTTAAATGCGCACAAAAAATTCTTGTTCTTTTTTTTAGGAAGCAACCTTAAGTTAAGAAATTAGAAATTAACGCTGGCCTTTTTTCTTTCTCTTTCTTTTTTGGGTTTTTTAAATGAAAATTTGGAATTATGTCTGTGTGTGTGTAATAAGGGGGCGTGGCAGTTGGCAAGCCTTGTTTTCTGTTTTGTTTAAACAAATTTAGATGACATGACTATTTTTTAGTTTATTTGTTTTGTTTTTGTTTGTATTATTGCATACAGCACAGTGTGTATTTTTTCTTTCTTTTCTTATCATTTTTCATTTACATAACATAATATATATAATTCTTCTTTCCTTTTTTGCTTTCTGCCTCCAATTTATCTGCCTTTGCTTTCGTTACTTTGCAAATTTCCTTTTTATTTTCTATATTTTGCTCCCATTGCCTTATGTGGATTGTATCTTCCTGTGGATTGTATCTTCTTGTTGTTGTTGTGGTTTGTAGTTGGTAGGGGGTGGGGTGGGGGGTATTTGTGGGGCTGGCTTTAGAATTTATACATTTACATTTCGCAATTTTCTCAAGTCACAAAAATTAGAGGTTTCAAAAAATTTGGTAGCAATTTTCCAGGTCAGAATTAAAACAAATGAACAATTAATAATTATGCTTGGCTTGCTGCAGTTGTGTGTGTGTGTGTGTGTGTAGAACCCATGTGGATGCCATGTGGATGCCATTTGCATTCCAACGAGGATGATGATAATGATAATGTTGTTGTTTGTTGTTACAGTTGTTGCTTCTTCTTGTTGTTGTTGTTGTTGCTGCTGTGAATTGTTGTGGATTGTGTGTGTGTGTGTGTGTGTGTGTGTGTGTGTGTGTGTATGTGTGTAGATCCTAACCAATCATCAGTCCACAGCCGAGTTTAAAGTTATTTTTCACATGATTCATGCGTCCACTCAACGTAAATGAAAATGGCAACGGCTGCAAACGCTTTTCCAGCACACCCGAAATATGCCAATTTGAATCAATGGAGCCTGGAAAGAGAGAGAACAAGAGAGAGAGAGAGTTAAATATTATATAGACTCATGTCAGTCATATACACTATCAGTGCGTCCAACTTAGATAAATATACTATTTTTTTTTTATTATAACAGCTATTGTACAGTCAAGTCTTCAAAATTAAAAAATATATTTGGAAAAGTCATCTAAATTCCGTTTGAATGATGCATAACTTTCCTTAACCCATTAACTACGCATTAAAATGTTCGAAATGTTGAAATGTTGAAAATTCTAAATATGACTATTTTAACCCCTTTTTCCTACTTTTTCCTCCTTTTCATACAAAAAGTGCCATTTTAGCAATTTTCAAAATAAATTTAAAAAATACTAGCAAAAATATTTTTGAAAAATTTTTTTTGCAATTACTCTTAGAATTGTTTGAAAAATTTTTTTGCATCAAAATATTTTTTGTAAAAAATTGAGGAAAAAAGTGAAAAAAAAACACTTACAAAAGTTCTAAATTTTCCATGGGTACTTAATGGGTTAAGAACATTTTTGTGTCATTCAAACGGAAACTAAATGATAAGGTTATTTTAAGAAATCTGCATAAAATCTTTTGTGTTAAAAGTATATTTTTTTTAATAACTTCACCCACATATACTTATTTCCCTGGGGTATATATGTATGTATGTACACTTACCTCTGAACACCAAATCCGCTTTGGGTAAATCAATTTGATAGGCAATTGTGGCAACGGATTCTTGCATACGCAAACTGGTTTCCACCTCGACGCCAATTTGTAGTTGCTCGCTGGCCTTTTGGTAATAGCACAGGTGCAGGCCACTCGGTCCCAGTGTACCCGACCACACCGAATCGCCGTTGGAGTAGCGACCCAGCGCCGATACGATGGCAATCTGACGTCCTGGCACATTTGGGCCATATTGATAGGCCACCTCGGCACCGAGGGCGGTGCGTTGTGTCACAGACTGCAGATATTGGCCAACAATGACGCCGGAATTGGTAAATATACTGGGATTGCCCAGTGTGAGCGAGGCGGTGAAATCGTTGCCTCGATAATCTGTGCTCAGCTGTGTGGCCATCACTTTGGATTCTTGAATCTGCAAACGGAGCAAAATAGGAAAAATTTGATTAATTAGTAACTGGTTCCATTATATGATATACTGTTCCCACTATATGAAAAACTATTCCCCGCATGCGTCAAAAGATTTAGCATTGCATTACAACACTTAAGTGAAAGACAACTGTTTCCAGTATATATATAACAAGTGTTCCCAGTATATGACAATTCTCCCAAAAAATATAAAAACTGTTCCCTTTCAAGTCCGCTGTTCACAGGTTATCCCAACAACTCTGTCACAGCTGTTCCCACTGTTTTATATGACAAACTGTCACAAGTGCATGGCAATAGTTTTCAGTGCAATAAAACTGCTCCCAGTATTACATGACAAACTGTTCCCACGACTATCTATTTCCCGCATTTGTCAAGAAATATACAAATGCATTACAGCACTTGTGTGAAAAACAACTGTTCCCAGTATGCGATAAGTATTCCCAGTATATAAAACTGTTCCCAGTATGTAACAGTCACAAATTAAAGATAGCAGTTCTCTCTATCCAAGGTAACACAACTGCTCCCAGTATTACATGGCAAAGTGTTCTCAGTATGTGACAAACTGTTCCCGGCATATGAAAGTACTTTTTAGTACAATACAGCTGTGCCTATAAGATTTGACAAACTGTTCCCATTATTAATGAAAACTGTTCCCACTATAAATGACAAACTACAGTTAAACTTATAAGTCGAATATCTCCATAACTCGAACCTTTTCTTAGGATAATGTTGATTCGAGTTGGGGAAATTCGACTGTATTCCCATTATAAATGACAAACTGTTTCCAATTTAAATGCCAAACTGTTCCCATTATAAATGACAAACTTGTACCATAGTAAATGGCAAACTGCTCCCATTATAAATGACAAACTGTTCCCATTATAAATAACAAACTGTTCCCATTATAAATGATAAACTCTTCCCAGTATATACACATGTGCAACAAACTTACCTGCGATGCAAACTTGCAACGCAAACGCGACGAAAACTGATGTATAACATTGGCATTCAGATTTCCGGATGGATCAATATCGCCGAGCAGCACCGGGAATGCCTCGGTGGGGCTGTATTGCTTGGTGCCCACATAGGTGGCGCCAAAGCGATAACCACTCGGCACCGTGGTGCTCATGTTGATCGTGTGCGATACCTGAAAGTGATTGCTCAGACCTTTGTTTAGCATGATCTTGGCGCCCTCAAACGTGATCGCCTGTACATCTGTAACAGACAGAAAGAGCGAGTGAGATAGAGATAAAGATATAATGTATATAAATATCGATACAATGTGTGCAACTGATAATACATAATCAAAAGAACAAATGCAAAATAAAAGAAAAGCGCACGCATCAGTGTTGCCAGAATTTTGAGAGCTTAAAAAAAGCTAGATTTTAAAATTACATGAAATAAAATAACAAAATAAAATAAAGTAAAATTAAAAACTAACACTTGGTAAATTAACAAACATTTTGTGCTATAAGATTTAAGATTTAAATGAAAAAGCTTTAATGCATTTAAAAATATGCTAGTGCTAGTTTATGATAAGCTAAATTGACAACACTGGCACACACAAACACACGCACACGCACACGCAATCACACAAACACACACACACACACACATGTACACCAACCGACCCCCCTCACATGCTTGTAGGTTATGTCATCACAATTGTTACACTTTTTTGTATGCCAATTGCTGATTTGATGAATGGGCGGACAATACCTTTGCATTTCTTGTGCAACTCCTCAACAGTGCCGGGATTCTCCAGCTGTGTACTCTTGGCCGCATCGCTCACATCGGCCGCAATAATTGCGGCTGCCTCTGTGCTCAACTGCGATTGCGACTGCGATTGCGATGAGGAAAGTTCCGGCAATCCCAAACTGGCCGCGACGCTGTTGCTGCGCGCCGCTGTCGACTCGATGCCGGATGATGCCGCTAGCACGTTACCCATACTGCTCCAAATTGCCCAACAATTTCGATTCTGTGTGCAAAATTTGAATTAAATAAGTTTTTCTATTGTTTTTTTTCCGTGTGTGACCGTCGAAATTTTTAAGTGGCACGCGCTGTATTTTTGGGGTATTCAGTGTGTTAGACACACTACAAAAAAAAAGACTGCTTTTGACAGCAAAGTCGATAGCTCATATGTTAGACATCGATAGCACACTGGGATCGATACTTGAAAAAAACAAATAAAGCATGGTGGATTAATAAGAAGGTGATGTATTCGCTCTCTCTCGGGGCGAATCTGTCAAACAGAGTCTGACGTGAGAGAGATGACAGAGATAGATATATAGAAAAATTGTTTTGTTTGCTTTTCTATACTCTTCACTCATTTTCGTTTTGTGCGCTGTGCAATATATAAAATCAAAATCAAATGCAATGGCATGTTTGTCTTGTTGTTCCTGTAATGACCCGTAGGTAACCAATTAATTAATTGTGATTATGGAGATCTGTTAAGTTCCTGTTAGCCGTCAGCATCGACGCTGTTATCCCTGTTGCTCTCTTTGTGGAAGCTGCTCACCGGTGCATGCTTCAACAGTTCCTGTTGCATTTACTTGTCTCTTTTTCATATCTCTGGAAACACAAACCAAACGACTTGCGTTCGAGCGGCATATGTATTTTTCACACACGGGGCATTTTTTAGAGAATTTAATACAACCGCTTACTACGATGTTTGCTTTCGTAATGACGTTTGTGCGCCGAAAAAGAGAGCACGTCAAACGAATACATCACCATGTATAAATCCACCTTGAAATAAAGCTGTGGCATATCGATAGCTATTGTGCAGCCTGCCAGTAGAGTTGGGCTTTTTAGTTCGATTTGCTGAATAAGTTCAATCGTTCATTTTTCAGTCGTGAACTAAATCAGTCATTTAGTTCAGTTATTCAGTTGGTCAGTTAGCCATGAACTATGAACGAGATGGTTTCTATTCAGTTGGTCATGAACGATGAAAGATGAATAGGTCATTCTGATCAGTTGTTTATGAACGGTAAACGATGTGAATAGGCTACGACTGTTTCTTTTTAGTGGAATGTGAAATGTGTTTTAAGTTTTTGAATCAAATAGACGACAAATGCCAACTAGCTTCCGGATTTCCTCTTATTATTTTGGGTTATACTTATACCCTGGCTTTTTGAAAATGAGAAAAAAGAGTAAATTGTTAAAAACTTAAAAATATTTAGAATTTAAACATTGTTACATGTAAATAAAGAAGAAATTGAATCCATTTGCGGAACTCCATGTATTGTATTTCTCTAAGAAATTAAAATTTTTTTAAAGAAATTACTGACCAACTGCGAAATGACCGATTTAGTTCATGATTGACTGAATAAGTTCATTAGTTCATCTTAATGACCCGTTCATTTGAACTTTTTCAGAACTAAACGACACAACTCTACCTGCCAGCTGCTGCCAAAGAATTACTCGATACTTGCTGCATAATCAGCTGCAGCTGTCAGCAATGCCGCGCCTTGCCAGACTGTTTATATTTAAGCGCGAGCTTTTAAAATTTAAAATAACAAAATAACAAGGTTAATCAATAAAAACGTTTATATTTCAAGTTCAAGTAGATGTATAATTTTTTTTTATACATGCACATATATATATAGAGTTATTCCATGTATAAGTTAATAAAACTAGCACAAAAACCCTGCAAACAATAAAAGATCTTTAATCAAAAGAGTTTTGGCTGTTTCGGTTCTCGATTTGCGGAGGAAATTGCAAAAATATATATGTATATTGGACTTAATTTAAATTATGAGTCATCTAATTGCCCAAATCATTGAATCAATTAAGTCTGATCAATGTAAATGTACAAATATTTTCAACTTAAAAACAAAACTAAAAGTAGCTGCAATATAAACATACAAATGTGTATATGTATTTATGTACAAATTAGTTTGCACTTCATTTGTTTTTGTATTTCTTTCTTTTCCTTTTTGGTGCGCTATTAAAAACGAGTCAACAAATAAAGACAGCAAAGATATTAACATAAAAATAAAATCGTATCGGAAAATAGCAGAAAATTTAATATACACCAAGTCAAGTAATTGTTTTCACATGGAAAATATTTGTTTTTTTTTATATTTAATAACAATTACTTGACCAACTGTATATGGAGATATAAGGATCAATTGGTAAGAAGCAGAAATTAAAAAAAATAAACACTAATTGTAAAAAGGGGAATCCCATTGAATTTTGTATATTCAAATCAACAGCAGGAGGATTTCTCTGGCTCAGCGACAACGAGATTAAAGTCCAGACTGTTTGGCCTCGCAAAACCGGACTTGATGCCATCCCAGCCATCCTCGGCCTTGTATTCACCGGACCGGATGCGGGCGTACACCTCCTGGGTGACCATCCGGAAGGCCTCCTCCACATTGGCGCCGGTGCGCGCGGAAGTTTCCACGAAATGCAATCCATGTGTTTTGGCAAACGTTTGGCCATCCTCGGTGGACACCTCCCGGTGTCCGCCGGCATTGACCAGATCCAATTTACAGCCGACCAAGGCGAAAACCGGTACATGCGGCTCAATATGTCGTCGCGCCTCCATCATCCAAAGTGGTATATGCTCGAAGCTAGCATAATTCGATATATCGTAGACTAGTAGGACGCCAACGGAGTTGCGATAATAGGATTTTGTTATTGAACGGAAACGCTCCTGTCCGGCCGTATCCCATAGCTGCAGTTTGATTTGTGTGCCATCTTTCATCTCAATCAGGCGGGCGAAAAAGTCAACGCCCACTGTGGGATCTGACAACTGAAAAAGCAGAGAATATATATTAAAATATTGAACTTAGGTTGTCATAAATATCTTTATCGAAAAGAATAATAAATTTAAAAAAAAAAAAAAACGAGATCTCTAACCATAGATCGGTAGAATTTTAGGTAATTGTTTAATCCTCGCGGATAATTTTTTAAAAAAAAGGGGAAAAAACCCTCAGAAAGAGGGCAATTTATAATGAATTTAGGTGAAAGAATTTTTAGGGGGAATTTTGACATTTTAATGTAAAATGCACTATTTTCATGTTTCTTTTGTGTTTTGCACGGTTTTTGTGGGCTTTTCATTGGAAAACGTTCCAATTTATTGAAAGCAACCATGAAAATCTCAAAGCAACCGTGCAAAATATAAAACAAACACAAAAAAAAACATGTTGCTAAAAAAATTTTAAAATTCAATTAAAAAAATATATAAGAGACCCCTTAAAAATGAATACGTCAAAATTCCTCATAAATTGCCCTCTTTTTGAGGTTTTTTTTTTTTTAAATTTTCCGCGAGGATTAAACAATTACCGAATTTTACGATTAACGGTATAAAATGTTGCGATTTACGGCATAAGAAATAGATTGTGTCAAATATCATATAACATTTGAAATTAAAAAAAACAGCGCGCCCAACTTTCAGCCTTGCCAGACCTTGCCACTTTACATTTTGTCATTGTTTTTGCACTACTAGGAATTGCATTATCACCCTGTGGTTCGGGTGGTTAGCGCAAGCCTAGAGAATTGACTAAGGAACTGGTAAGGAGGACTAGTCTCACTTGGAACACCGACCCATGTATTTTTCTAACGAATTTTTGCTCTACATGTCCGCCTAATGTACCGAGCGGTACGCCGCAGCATTACCCTTAGCTAACCCTGACCTAGCTCCAAGGGAATCGATGCATCGTTAGGTTTAAAATAAAAATATTTTTTTTCTTTTATTTGCCCTTTTAAGCATAAACATACGTGCACATATATTTTTGGCTTAATTTTTTTTGTATTCCTTTATGTTTCAGTCTCGTTCATGGCCCAAACTCATAGTTAGAAGTAGCGTCTGTAATGAAAAAATTATGATTTAGTTCCGGATAAATTATAGATAAATTGTATTATTCTGTATACTTACATTTTACTACGGCCATTTCTTCCACATAAAAATATAATAGAAAAAATATTAGAATCACCTTATTTGTACATAATTATGTTTTATAAAACAATACTTACAAGGTTTTGTTTAATTTTACAAGCGCCACGTCTTATGATTTTCGCACTTCACCGAAAAACTGAAATAAAACGCGCCTAGTAAAACGTGCACAAGCAAGCTGTCAAGGCAAAGAAAAAATACCGAACATAAATCCCTCTTCGTGTATCTTCATTGCCTTTGTCGCTTCTCTTGCTTTCGCAATTATTCTGTTTTTCGTTTACTCGCCTAGCGTCCTTAGCATTACCTAAAGCTAACGACTGTGCTAGCGATGGGTGATGCATCGCGGAGTTAGGACTTCTTATAATTTCCCTAGCGCTCTCTGCATTACTTGAATTTAACTCTCGGCCTAGCTACCAGTGATGCATACCGGAGCTAGAACTGGCTGGTACCTCAACACCAGTCGAACCACAGGGCAGTATCACACACACACACACACACACTCGAGCGCGACCCAGAGACTCACACACACACACACACACAGAGACAGAGGCTGAGACACTGCAACTTGAAGATAGATTCCTCGCCTTTGTCTCTTTTTATTAAAATTGTGCGCTACTTAATTATGTAATTATTATGATTATAATTTGCACTTGACACACATATACACATATGAATGGCGATTGTAGTATATGTGTGGTGCATTTATATATTTATATATAAATACATATATTAATACCTCGGCAAATTTTCCATCTGTGAAGAATTTGAGCAATGAACTTTTGCCCACTGTGCTGTCGCCGATGAGTATTAAACGAAATTGATAATCAAAAATTGGTTCAACCATCGTGTTTTTTTGATTTTGTTTGATTTTGCTTTGTGTTTGTTTTTCTCTTTTCTTTTGTTATTTTGTTATTCTGCGTTAATGCGCAAATTCACTTATCGTCCTTTTATCGTTTTTTCGATGCCAATTTTTAGAATATTCACGCCCAATTGCTTTGGGCACTTTATTCGCAGTTCAAAGTATAAATCAACTGTTTTATTTTTGTTGTTTATTACAATTTAACTAAACTCAGCTGCTTTGCTCTGTTTTGTTTGTTTTTTTTTCTAACGCGCAGCTATTACTGTATGTGCGCTTGTGTGTGTGTGTGTTTGAGTATTTACAGGGCTGACAAATGAGTACTTGTACTCATAAGCGTAGTGGCAGCGCTGCGCATGGAGCACACTTCTCTCTCTCTCATTGTCAGCAAACAAACAGCTGGTAAAGGCGGCACCAAACCAATTTTAGATTGAACTTAATTATTTTACAACATTTTCTATTTTGTTGTTTTTTTGAAGTTGTTTTTATCTAAATTTTTAATTGATTTTTGAAAATTTCAATATCGTATAATAAACTGACACACGTATATCGATGCATACGATTATCGATATTGTACTTGCCATCGATAGCTGTCACATTTGACAATTAGTTCGTTTTATTTCGGCTTTATTTTTATATTGTTGTTTTCATTTTGTACTGCACAAATGTACAATAAAAGCAAACGTGAAAGTGGAGCCATAATTAGCAGCTTTTGTGCATTTACAATTGGGAAGAGCAACAACAGCGCAAGGGCGCTATAAATTGCGATAAATCCCAATTCCAACCCAAAACTCCACAACGTGTGTGCGCATTAGGTTATCAAACAGAACAGAACAGGACAGAGAGGCACTTTATCAATTATTATATTGTTCTGCACCGCAAATAGTATATAGTATATAACATCTATAGATGTTCAAGTTTGTGCTGCACGACGCCATTGGCTACGTGCGCAACAATGTGCGTGAGTTCAGTCTGAATGCGCTCCGACTGCTGCCCCAGTTGCCCCAACTGAGTCCCTACGATGTGAGTATCGCCCGCCAGTGCCCTTAAAGTATCGATTATCAACAACAACAGCAGTGATGCCAATTTGGCCTTTTTTACGAATGGATTTGTCTGGTTTTTAGCTGCTTCAGGCGGGAAAAATCTCAAAGCTCTTCTATCCAAAAATCTGGCTTTTTTTTTGATTCAATTAAATTGAATCCAAAAAGGATTTTATGCTGCCAATTTTGGAATTTTGAAAATGGAAACGATGTAAAGGCGAAAACACGTTCCCAGTACACCAAAATTCACCTCTTAAAATGGAAGAATGTTGAAAATACGTCAACATTTTGGTCCGAAGCAAACATACAGTTTGTCAAGAAATTCTTTACACTCTCCTAAAAATGTAATATTTTGACTTTAAATAAGAAAATAATAGCTTATATATATTTGAAAAGGTCATTTTATTTTTGTTCGAATGATGTAAAAATTTTCTTAACCCCTTGAGTACCCATGGAATATTTTGAATTTTTGCAAAGGTCTACTTTTTTAACTTTTTTCCTCGATTTTCACAAAAAATATTTTGATGCAAAAAAATTCTTGGAACAATTCTAAGGAGATTTTTGCATCATTCGAACGAAAATTAAATGACCTTTCCAAATATATATAATAAGCTATTATTTTCTTATTTAAAGTCAAAAATTTACATTTTTAAGGGAGTGTAAAGAATTTCTTGACAAACTGTATTTAGATTCTACAGGCAATAACCCTTTTTCAGAAGTGGTCACTTTCTATCGTTGCCAAGTTTTTAGCCAAGCTAGTTTGGTAAAAAGTAAATTAAGGAATCGTCTAGAAATAGAAAGACAAAGAAAATGTCGAAAAACATCATTGAAAATGCTTTAAAACTCTTAAATTAAAAATAAAAATAGAAAAACAAATTGAGCTGCAGGAAATAAGGCCTCTTAAAAAAAAACCCTAATAGGGAAAATGAAATAAGGCCCCAAAATTTGAGGTGTTATTTCATATGAAATAACACTCCAATTTCAAATATGAAATAAGACCCCAGTAAGATGAAATAAGGCCCCAAAAAAATTATATAATGCCCCAAACTTGGGATGTTATTTCATATTTATTTCTCTAGACGAAGATATACAAAAAGCCAGTTTTTGGTCTTCAAGAATACAAGCCGTGTAAAATGGCAGTGAATTTGCTTTATCCTTTGTAAGCATAAACGAAGTCCACTTACATATATTCCAAATTGAAAGGCTCTATTACTTGAAGAGGATGGTCAAACGAATTTATAAATGTTTTGCTGACGATGTATTGTCAACCTCGCCATATAAAGTATTAGGGACCTGTTTCAGAATTAAAATGAAATAAGGCCCCAAAAAAAGGTTTTGGGGTCTTATTTCATTTCTTCTTTTGGGGTCTTATTTCATATGAAATAAGTCCATAATGAAATAAGGCCCCAAAAAAGGAAATAACACCCCAAATTTGATTGGAAATCGTTGTTGTTGTTGTTTTCTACACATTTTTTTGGAACCTTATTTCATTTTTTTTTTGGGGCCTTTTTTCATTGGGGCCTTATTTTGCAGAGCCAACAAATTGGACCTGTTTTTGTCTTTTTTTAGCTTTTCCCCCCTGTTTTCTTTGGCTTCTTTTTCTGGAAATTATTGGGCATCACTGAACAACAATTGTACAGCAAGTAAAATGTTTTGGTTTTTCAGGTGAATTTAGCGCTGAGGGAAAATGAATTCATATACAATTTCCCGCTGGACGGCATCATACACAGCTATGAGACGAATCAACTCGGCTCGAATTCACCCTGCGAGGATTCGCGCACCGAGGCGAGTCTGCTGCATCGCAACGGGTTCATCTGCGGCATCTTTGACGGCCATGGCGGCGCTGCCTGTGGTCAGGTGGTGTCCAAGCGTTTGCTGCGCTATATTTCCGCCGGCACGCTGCCGCGTCAGGTGCTGCGGGAGCAGCTCAAACAGGGCTGCACAAGTCAATCCTTCCTGAAGTGTCACAACGACAATGTGGATTTTGTTAGCGAAATACGGCCGATTTATGAGAACAGCTTTCAGCAGTATATCCAGCGATTGAGCGAGGAGCCGCAACGGGATGTGGCCAGTGAGTTGCAGCAGGCATTTGTCCAGCTGGACGAGGATTTGGCCCTGGAGGCCCTGGCCACCAACGATGTGCGCACCATGAGTGTGGCCCTATCGGGTAAGCTGCTTGCTTTTGCCACGTTCTGGCAACGCCACAATTGCATTATGCGTTAACAGTGTTGCCAACTCTTCGGGACATGAAAAAGCCAAAATAGCATTTGAAAACAGCTGAAAATAGCTTAAAAAAAATTCGTTGATAGCTAAAAAAAAAACGCTAGAGTAGTAAAACGATATTTTTTTTTATTTAATCCAGTGGTTTTGGAATATTTTGATGCAACAAAATTCATCAATCAATTCTAGTTTTGACTGCAAAAACAATTTTTCAAAAATCTCTTCGCTAGTTTTGTTAATTTTTTGAAAACTGCAAAAATTTCACTTTTTGTATGAAAAGTAGGAAAAAGGGGTTAAAATAGTCATTTTTTGTAGTTTTCAAAAAATTATAAAAAATACTAGCGAAGAGATTTTTAAAAATTTTTTTTTGCAGTTTTAAAAAAAAATATAAAAAATACTAGCGAAGAGATTTTTGAAAAATTGTTTTTCAGTCACTATTAGAATTGTTTGAAGAATTTTTTTGCATCAAAAAAATTTTTTGAAAAAAAAACGAGGAAAAAAGTTTTAAAATTGACGTTTTTTAAAACTCAAAATTTTCAATGGGTACTTAATGAGTTAAGGAAAGTTTTGTATCATTCAAACGGAATTGAAATGACCTTTCCATTGATGCCAAAATGTACATGAAGTAGGATCAAATTATATTTAACTTTAAATGTTGTCAAAATAAATATGCCGACTAGTGTACTTTTCAAATTGTATTTTGAAGTTGCAGCACAGTTTTTATATGCAATTTTTAAAATAACAATTAAAAATAAAACTTTTTTCTTAATTTTGAAAAAAAGATTGAAAACATGCTTTTAAAATTGTATTTAAACTCTTTTTTGCAATTTATAAAATAACAATTAAAAATACAACTTTTTTTCAATTTTTATTATAAAAAAGAATAAGAAATCAAATGATTTATATAATATAATAAAAATCAATATTAATGAGTATTTATAATTTTTTTTTTCAATCAAAAATAATTATTAAGTATGATTTATAAAGCAAAAGTCTTTAAGTAATTATTAAAAGTAATTTTTTTTATATTCCTCATAACAGTTTCGGTCCCTGGTTTAAAACACTGATTCAAATGATTTAAATTTGATTTCTTTGATTTTTTTGATTCAGGTGCCGTTGCATGTCTGGTGCATCTGGAGGGTCTGCAGCTGCATGTGGCCAGCACCGGGGATTGTGGCGCCGTGCTGGGCGTGCTGGATCCGCAGACAAATCAATGGCATCCCAAGAAGCTAAACATTGAGCACAATGCCGACAATATGCAGGAAGTGGATCGCATTCTGGCTGAACATCCGCGCGAGGAGCGTGAGACGATCATACGAAATGGACGGCTGCTTAGCCAGTTGGCGCCGTTGCGGGCCTTTGGCGACTATCGGTACAAGTGGCCCGTGGACACGATGCAACAGAAGGTGGTGCCCATGTTCGGGGAGCATGTGATGCCGCCCAATTATTATACGCCGCCGTACCTAACCGCACGCCCCGATGTCCAGCAGCACGAGCTGGGCGCCAACGATAAGTTTCTAGTCATTGCCAGCGACGGACTCTGGGATTTCCTGTCGCCCAGCGAGGTGGTCAGTCTCGTTGGCGAGCATTTGAACTCGAAGAAGATGCTGGAGCCAATGCGTCTGCCACCAGGCGACATTAAGCTCAAGGAAATCGCCGAACAGCTGGCCGAGCGCAAGTAAGTGTCCTTTAAACCTAGATAATACCCTGGGGGGGTATATTAAGCTTGTGCAAAAGTTTGTAACAGGCAGATGGAAGCATCTCCCTATAATGTCGTAATTCATAAAAAAATTGACATCGCCTTTAATTCTGGGTCTTAAGTTAAAATTTCAAATTTCTCAGCCTAATGTCTAATTTTTTCACTTTTGAGACCTAAAATTCACAACTGGTTTTGGCTTCTCAAAAGTGACATTAGGCTGAGATCGCTGGTCAAGTCAGCAAACGGTACTGATGATAGAGATTGGCATCTCTTGAAACAGCTGTATACCGATCAATGCTCCTTGCGTTCTGCAAGTGTTTTGTGTGTTGTTGTTTGTTGGTGTCTTATAGACATTGCTTGACCTCAAGTTAGCTAAAACTTACTTTTAAAAAATATATTTATAAAGGTCATCTAAATTCCGTTTGAATGATACAAAACTTTCCTTAGCCCATTAAGTACCCATTGAAAATTTTGAATTAAAAAAAGAGTCAATTTTAAAACTTTTTTTCTCGATTTTTTTAAAAAAAATGTTTATGCAAAAAAAATTCTTCAAACAATTCTAATAATGACTGCAAAAACAATTTTTTAAAAATTTCTCCACTAGTATTTTTTTTTTTATAAATTTTTGAAAAATGCAAAAACGGCACTTTTTTTTACAAGGAGAAAAAAGGGGTAAAAATAGTAATTTTTAGCAATTTTCAAAAAATCATAAATAATATTAGCAAAGAGATTTTAGAAATTTTTTTTGGAGTCACTCCTAGAATTATTTGAAGAATTTTTCTGCATCAAAACTTTTTTTTTTTTTAAATCGAGAAAAAAAGTTTCGAAAGTTTTGTATCATTCAAACGGAATTTAAATGACCTATCCATTAATGCCAATATGTTAACGATAACGGCGCAAATTAGCCCCCAAATGTCAAAATGTTTGTTGTGCCAATAAATATCGAGCCCTATTTGCGACAATAACGTATGCGCCAAAACGCAATTTTACAGGAGAGAGTTTTTTAGGTTTCGTTAAGTTGATTTCTTCGTGTCATTTGTCGCTTACGTTATTATTCACAGGTCAATATCTCTGTAAATATATAAAATAAAAATGTAATATTTTAGGTGCAGATGCGGGTGGTGTTTATAAACATATTGGCATAAAAAAAAAATTTCGGAAAATGGCGCATACGTTATTGTCGCAAATAGGGCTCGATATGTTCGCCAGTGTATCTTATATTTTTCGTTCATTTGAATTGTCAGTCTAATGCTAGAGATACGCGCCCGTGCGCGAGGGGTCGTGGGTTCGATTCCTGGTTTGGTCAACGTTTTTTTTTTTTTTTTTTTTTAATTTATTTTTACTTTAAATATATTTTTAAAATTTAAATATATCATATATGAAACGAAAGATAATTAAGGATTAGTATACAAATTGCATGAGCATCAAATCTTCGGCGTGCCGAGGCCTAGGCCCAGGGTATATTTCTGTCGAGTGCACTCGACTGTTCCGCTTATTTTATATATATGTCTATGTGTGTACTGATTAATGTTTAATCCTTTGCAGAGCTGGACTGACCAGGAAGCCCATTGATACGAATGCGGCAACACATTTGATACGCCATGCGCTGGGCGCCACAGAATATGGCATTGAGCACTCAAAGATCTCGTACTATTTGTCGCTGCCACAGGATGTGGTGCGTTTATATCGCGACGACATCACCATTACCGTCATCTACTTCAACTCGGAGCACATTGCCAAGCTAACGCATGAGAATCAAACAAAAACACAAACACCAAATCCAAATTCAAATCCAAATCAAACGCAACCTCAACCGCCCGCTGCGTGATTGAATTGAACTTCAACTAGGATTCAACCATTTAGTACCTTCGTCCTGCTTCCTCGGATCCATATAGACAATTGAATAATCTATGTATTTATTGGCCAGCGCCTAAATCTAATCTCTAGTCTAAGTTGTTTCGTTTAAGTTGTTGTTTCTACATTTTTACGAATCGCCCCCAAGACCATCCAATTGTTGTTGTTGTTGTTGTTTCTGCCCATCTGTTGCCGTCTGTATCCTTTAAGCCAGGACGAAAGCCGCTCGCAGGCTAAATGATAAAAATAAATATGCAAATTGATCAAACTAATTACAAAAAAATAAAAGAAGTTACTTTTTTAAATGCCAAGTATTAAGCATTTGTGGTGGAAACTGGATTTTTGGAGTTGGAATTAATATTTAATATTTTTTTTTATTTTTGTCATATTCAGTTTTTTGTTAGTTTAGTTTTCACATTATTTTTACCACTGTGCAATGATTATTATCTCCTACTGTTAAATACTTCTCTGTTAACTGCTAACCTGTTAACAGTTCACTTGTCTATGAAACAGAAAGAGAGAGCCAATAAACAAGCGAAAGATAGAGAAAGAAATAAATTCAATTGACTTAAGTTTCTGAATTTCCTTTTTAAAACGCACTCCATGGCATTATTATGAAAATGTGATATTTTAAATATTATTAATAACAGATATCATCTCACCCTATAACTCTCTTTCTCCTTTTCTGCCTCTGTTAAGTGCCTGTTAATCGCTCTGTTAACTTGCTGAAAAAGCTCAAAAAGCAACATTTTCATATAAATGCAAAGTATTTTGTTTACATTTATGATTTTTCGAGAAATTGATTAGTTTATTTTACAATTATATTCATTACACAGAGAGATGGGGGGGGGCGGGGTCGACATTTGTTGTTGATTTGTTTATACACAGGGTATACGCCTAGGGTATACACATACACTACATACTACGCAAGCTAAAAACGAACAATTAAATTAAATTAAAAATATTAAAAGATATAGATAAAAGTTTAAAGGCGTTGTTTGTGGAAAATGGAACTGTTTTACAAATCTAAACAATATTATTTTGTTTTGTTTTTTTTTATAAAAAAAATTAGTTTGCACAAAGTTTTTGCACATATTTGCCGTGTTTAGGGATTTTTTTTATTTGTAGGGCTAATTTCTTTTTTTTAAATTGAAAAAACAAATTCAAAAAAACGTGAAAATTGCAAAAAAAAAATATTGACACATTTTTAACATTTTCTTACATATTTTCTTTAAATTTTTAAGAGGTTTTACACATAAACTTCTTTTATAAATATAAAAAATGAGTTTAAAATGTGTAAAATAAATAAAAATTGCAAAAGAAAACCAAATGCAAATTTTTAAAAATTTTCCAACATTTTTTCTTTACATTATTAAGAGTTTTTACACATAAACAACTTTAATAAATATAAATGTAAAAGTATAAAATGTTTAAAAAATGGCAAAACAAATTTGTACATTTTTTTAACATTTTCCAACATTTTTTGTTTACAATATCAAGAAGTTTTACACATAAACAAAATGTGTCAAAAATGGCATACATTTTTTTGTTGTCAATGTATGTCAAACATTTTTTCTTTACATTCCTCCTTTTTTTTAAATACACTACTGGCCAAAGTAATTTTCAGCAATTTTCAAAAAATCATACAAAATACTAGCAAAGAGATTTTTTAAATTTTTTTTTTGCAGTCACTCTTAGAATTGTTGGAAGAATTTTTCTGCATCAAAACATTTTTTTTAAAAAATCGAGGAAACAAGTTTTAAAAGTAGACATTTACATAAAATCGAAATTATCAATGGGTACTTAATGGGTCAAGGAAAGTTTTGCATCATTCAAACGGAATTTAAATGACCTTTTCAAATTTATTTTTTACATATAAAGACTTGACTGTTATAGTAAAAAAAAGAGTGTACTTGTTATTTTGGCCAGAAGTGTACAGGCAACAGAAATTCATGCCAAATAAATAAATTTTAAAAAAAGTGCCTAGAAAACTGGCAAATAATGTGCCTAAACTTTGTGAGGAGTAAGGGGGGGAGAGGGGACAATAGAGGGATAATTAGTTGACTATTCCTTGGCATCCAATTCAGCGGCCACTTCCTGCCGACTGACACAGTTCAAGAACTCCATTTGGATATGCGTTATTTGTGTCTTGCTAAAATATTGCATTTTCTTTTTGAGAAAATCGAAAAACAAATCAAGTTCATCGCGTTTAATAAGCGAATGTTGCTGTTGCTGTTGCTGTTGTTGTTGCTGCTGCTGTTGCTGCTGTTGTTGCTGCTGCTGTTGCTGTTGTTGCTGCTGCTGTTCATCATCCTTGATCAAAGTGCTGCTGGAGGCAACGCTAATGGAGGAATTGGAATTATTGCCCACCTGCAGGGAAGTTGTTGGCGTCAAGTTGCAACTCAACGCGGGCAATTGTAAAATTGTTGCGGGTGTATTGAAATTGTTGTTGTTGGTTGTTGTTTGTGTTTGTGTTGCTCCCGTTACCGTGCCAGCTGTTGCTCCCAATCCCACTGGCAATGTGGTGCTGACCGCATTTAAAGAAACCGCTGGTGAGCTGGATATGGTGACACTTGTGCTCGTTG
The DNA here is from genome assembly GCA_037043495.1 of Drosophila recens. Taxonomy (NCBI): domain Eukaryota; kingdom Metazoa; phylum Arthropoda; class Insecta; order Diptera; family Drosophilidae; genus Drosophila; species Drosophila recens. Next base: position 74,106 of record JBAMBJ010004005.1, read on the forward strand.
CCTCTGTCACATCCACCAGCGACAATTGTTGTTGTGTTGTTGTTGTTGCTGTTGTTGTCGTTTCTTTCGCCGCCGCCGCCGCTGTCGTTGTGACCAGCGTGAGATTCTTGAGCTTTGTGTCGGCGGTGATGACAGTGCCGACGGTGCCCGCCAAGACGCTATTGGTGGCACTGCTCACAGTGGTCAGATGATGATGATGCTGATGATGTTGATGATGCTGATGATGTCGCAGCTGTTGTGGCATTGTTACAGTTGTTGTTGTTGTCGCCTCCGCATCCGCATCCCCATCCGCATCCGCTTCCTGCACCTAGGAATGGCAAAAAAAAAATGTATTAATCGATTATTGAATCATATGATTAATTTTAGTTACGCGATTATTAATTGCAATTAATCGACGAAAAATAAAAATAATCGATTAATCTAATGATTAATTTTTGTTATAGTTTTTTAAAATATTGCAGCAAAAAAAATTAAGAACAATAATAAAATGCCAAAAAAATATAAATACAGTGGCTCACAGCTTAAAGTATGCAGGTCAAATTTCAACATTTAAGGCTTATTTGAGCCGTTATTGTTAACATATTTTCACTTAAATTCCGTTTGAATGACACAAAACTTTCTTTAACCCCATCAAGTACCCTTCGAAAATTTTAAATTTATGTAAAAGTCGACTTTTTCAACTTTTTTCCTCGATTTTTCACAAAAAATATTTTGATGCAGAAAATTTTGTCAAACAATTCTAAGAGTGACTGCAAAAAAAAATTTTCAAATATATATTTGTGGTACTATTTTTTTGGAATAAAATCTCCATGTGTGTTTCCCTGAAAAAATTGTTATTGTTAATCGATTAGTGTTTCAATTAATCGCAACACATTTTACGATACAATTAAATCGCCAATGGAAGAAAAATTTTTTTAAAATCTATATTTAATGGAAATTTACTTGATTTTTAAATTTGTATTTTCTTGGTTGTAGATTTTTCAAAATATTATTCATTTTAAATTGCAATTCATAAAACATGTGTAAAATATGAGACAATTTCTTTGAAATTCGTGATAAAAAAAAATGTCTTTCAGATTTTCAAACATTTCATATTATGCAAATAATTTATTCCAATTCTTATATAATTTGTAAGATTTTATTAGTAGACCGAAATAAATGATATTAAAATAGTTTACAGCAAATTTTTACGAATTTTTATTGATCTTAATTTGAGAATTTATTTCTCAGAACAATTTTGTATGCATAAGAGGAAAAAGTGGCTAAAATAGTAATTTTTTAGCAATTTTCAAAAAATCATAAAAAAATACTAGCGAAATGATTTTGACAACAATTTTTTGCAGTCACTTAAGAATTGTCTAGAGAAATTGTTTGCATCCAAACATTTTTCGTTTGAGACCGAGGAAAAAAGTCAAAACAGTTGACTTTAAAAAAAAAAAATTAAAATTTTTAATGGGTTCTTAATGGGTTAAGAAAAGTTTTGTATCGTTCAAACGGAATTTGAATGACCTTCTCATTGATGAGTTGATTTAACTTTAAGCAAAATAATCGATTATTGTGTATCATATGATTAATGGTGCCATCCCTACCTGCACCTGTTCCTGCTCCTGTTCCGTTTCCATATCCTCTATGCAAAAGTCATCGGCATCTATGTAATGGAATCCCTTGCTGTCGGCCACATCCGAACTGCCATCGACGCCGCCCATTTCACAGTGCTGGCCAGTTGCCTCCTCGTAGAGACAGACCTCCTCGTAGTCCACCTCGGCAGCGGTGGCGCCATCCTCGTCCAGTTCATGCTTAACAATATCCACCACTTGCCCATGATGATCGACGACATCATCGTCCAGCTGATCATCATCATCATCCTCGTCATGATCCTCGTCATCGTCATCGTCGTGTGTAATTTGTGATAATTCAATGCTGGAAATGCTGCCATCATGCTGATGATGATGATGATGCGGATGATGTGGATGATGGGCATGATGTGGATGTGGATGATGCTGATGATGATGTTGCGGATGCGGATGATGATCATCGGCCACACTCTCCTCATAGGCGGTCAATATAAACGTTTCGGCCTCATCGCTGACCAATGTGATCTGTGAGCTGCCATGATGTGTTGTCGATGACAATCCCGTCGTCGTCCCATTCGAATGCACATCCTCATCAATCAGCTGATCATGCTCCTGATCCTGATCGTGATCCTCAACCTGATCGTGCTCATCATCATCATCGTCATCCGGTTGTTTCTTGATCTGCAACATGGCAGCCAATGCATTGCGATGCGCCTTCAACTTGGGCTGATAGACTTTGGATAGGAAGTCCAAGGGTTTCGCATAGCGCCACTTGGACAGACGGCCCTCGATGCATTTGGGGGAGCGGCGACGATACTGATGGTATGTATCCCGCAGATTCTTCCACTTGCGTCGCACCTCCTGCACACTGTATTTATCTGGAAATGAGTTTATATTTTAATTAATATATTTGTAACAATTTAACATGAAATTATTAATTAAAAAAAAATAACAATAAACAGCAAACACAACTCATTTATCGATATTATTTGTCAATATTTTTGATCAATTTATCCATATTAATTATGGATTTATCGATACTATAAATAAATTTAGGTCTTAGTATGCAAATTTTTGTTTTTTTTGTTTTTAAAGTAAAAGAAATAAAATTATTTATTTTAAAGCTCTAATTAAGTTAAAAAAAAAAAAAAACAAAACAGCGAATTATACGTTGAACACAATTTATTTATCGATATAACTTATCGATATTATTGATCGATTTATCTATATAATTTATCGATAATATAGATAAATTTAAGTTTTAGAATGCAAATTTTTGTTGTTCCTCAAGATAACTGAACCAAACTCACAGATTGTGTTTAAAGTAATGTCTTAAATATTCTAAACAAGCTTAAATAAAATCTGTCCCCTGTCATATACAGTGGCGGCAGAATTAATAGGGACACTCTTTCTGTTACTATAACAGCTATTGTAAGTCAAGTCTTCAAATTTTAAAAATATATTTGGAGAGTTCATTTTAATTCCGTTTGAATAATGTATAACTTTCCTTAACCCATTAAGTACACATTGAAATATTCGAATTTTAAAAAAAGTCAACTTTCAAAACTTTTTCCTCGATTTTTCACAAAAAATATTTAGATGCAAAAAAATTCTTAGAACAATTCTAAGAATAACTGCACAAAAAAATTTTCAAAAATATTTTTGCTTTTATTTTTTATAATTTTTTTAAAATTCTAAAAAATTTCTATTTGAACCCCTTTTTCCTATTTTTCAAGCAAAAAGTGGCTTTTTAGCAATTTTAAAAAATACATACAAGCGAAGAGATTTTTGAAAATTTTGTTTTGGCAGTTACTCCTAAAATTGTTTGAAGAATTTTTTTGCATCCCAACATTTTTTTTTAAAATCGAGGAAAAAAGTTTTGAAAGTTGACTTTTTTTAAAATTCGAATATTGCAATGTGTACTTAATGGGTTAAGGAAAATTATACATTATTAAAACGGAATTTAGATGACCTTTCCAAATATATTTTTTAAATTTAAAGACGACTTACAATAGCTGTTACAGTAAAAGAAAGAGTGCACCTATTAATTTTGTCGCCACTGTAGTTGCCATTAGAACAATCTCACGAAAAATTACTTTTATCATGAGCAAAATTTCTATGTTTTTAGAGACATTTAAATCAAATTCATGGAATATACAGTTAAGAGTGTTCTTTAAATGCTGATTAGAATTTGTTTAAATCTGAACACCATATATAGCCTATATAGTTGGCTTAAAAATCAAACTTTTAGTATAAGAAACATTCTTTCTGTCTTTTTATCGAGATATCAAAGCAAATTATCGATATCGAAAGAGAGATGTAGGGACAGAGCTTTGTAAGTGTATCAAAATGTTCGGCGTGCCCAACTTAACTCTTTTCTTTCTCCTATTTTTCTTTTTGTTTTTTTTTGCCAATAAAGCTATTATACTTACTGCCCATTTGCTGGGAGACTTCCTGCCAGCCGCTGAGTATATCCGGACGTCGCCTCTGATTTGGCTGCAGTTTGTAATTGTACAATGCTGGATTCTGGCGTACCAGGTTAATCAGTGTGATAATATCATCGGTGGGCGCATTGTCCTTGTGATAACGTTTACGCTCCGACATTGTGTGTGTGTGTGTGTGTAGGTATTGGTGTGAGTGTGTATAGTTATTGGTGTGGGTGTGTGTAGGTGTGTTTCAATTGTTGCTCCTGCTCTTTTGTTATTGTTTATTGGGCACACAACACAGACAGACAGACGTACAGACGACGAGGGATGCAATTACGATTATTATTATTAAACACACACACACTGCTGGCAGGGCAAACCGATCAGGGATCGGGGATCGGTCGCTCGGGGGCAACAGCGGGGCGACAGCGCAGTCGGTGTCAGTGTCGAAGTTTCTTGCTCTTTCTTGCCTCTGCGTGCGTGCGTGCGTGTGTGTGTGTGTGTGTTTGTGTGTGTAGGCCAGCCAAATTGCACACAATTCACATGAAATGCACACACTCTCGGTATTTTGTTTATTAAATGTATCAACACCACAAATTATCCATATTCAATTACGCAGAAAACAATTTGGACTACAAAATTTTTGGCTATTGACCAATGTTGCCGTACCGTGTTTGTGTATGCTCTCTCACTAATGGCGTTGCCACATGCGCGATATGTAGTGGAATTTTTCAGGCGATAGTTCGCAATCGATATGTATATATATTCGATATTTTAATTACATTTCAAACAAAATGTATGTTAAATTTGCACTTTTTAAGTCTTTTTTCCGTTCTCTAAGAATTTATTTAGTGTTGTTTGACAGCAAAACATGCAATTTTATGTGAAGCTTAGAAGACTGTTGTTTGGTTATTGCTCTGCATGCCAATTTATATCCATATATCGATATATGCATCGCGTTGTTTTTGATATTTTCGCATTACAATCTTTACACAAAATTATAATATTTTTGGTATATTTATTAATTAAATAAATTAAGTTGGTTATCATAATACATAAATAATTGATAAGCATTTTGCTAGCATACATTGATTATCGATAGTGCAATTGATACTTTTGCTCTTGTTTTGTTTTAGTGATTGCAACTAGAGCTGGGACCTTACGGCTTTTTTTTCAAATCGATTCAAATCGATTTTTTAAGAAGATAAAACCGATTTAAGATCGATTTTGTTAATAATACAAATTTTTTACTTAAGTTTTTTTTATGACTAATTGGTTTGTCTCTTTTTTTTTTTTTTGTATTTATAATATTTTTCACAATTTTTTTTATGTTATTTAACAGTTTATTAATAACAAAATAGGAAAATAATAACAAAATTAAAATTATTTCAGATTCAAATGACTAAAATTAGGCTCGTTTAGTTCATATGAGAAATGGAAAAGCAGCGACACATCAGTACATTTTGTGTAATTAAACATTCGCGCCTTTACATTCCCAGTCACAAGTAGAAAATTGATTTAAATCGATTTAAAATCGATTTTTATTAAAATCGGTCCCAGCACTATATTTTTTTAAATTTTTATAATTTTTTTTAGAATATTTTACTTATTTGTTAATTTCTTCACAACGCAAAGGCTAAAGTTCCCAAAACCAATTTTAAAATTAGCTTTATGAATTTACAAAGCTTATTACGTTCTTGCTTTTTTCAATTTGTACTTACAAATTTTTTTAATAATTCTTTTAAAATTAATTAATTTTATTAGAGAAATGACATGGGACCAATTTTCTATCGATATTTTTTTCCAGATTGAGTTTATCCGTTGCCACCTTGCACGAAAGTGAGCAAAAAGAGCAATTTGGAAGGAACATGTTCACTTGCTCACTTCAGGGTAGTGATGTAAAAAAACATCGATGCATCGAGCATCGATGTTTTTTCAGCGACATTTCTCGATGTTTTCCGATGTTTTTGTTGATGCCGATTTATCGATGTTGCATGGCGATGCATCGATGTTTTGCAAAACATCGGCTGCCGCACTTTCAACACGCCATTTTCGCCGCTCTGACAATGAGTTTATAGTAATTTGGGCAGTGTTTGCAATGTCTAAGTGAGTAAATTTATTTAAATTACTCAGAGATACTATAGCTACAAGAAGGCTTACATATGTCTTTTCAAAGCTCTCATCAAAAAGACCTCTTGTAGTTTGTGTTTATGCTTTTAAGATAAAAACTGTTTAAAACTTTAAACCTGCTATGAAAGCGTTTTTAAGAGAAAATGCGCTTCATTAATCTAAGAAATTCTAGTTTTTTTCTAAAAATTGTATGGTTTTCAAACATTAGAAATACATCGATGCATCGATGTTTCGACCCGATGTATCAACTAACATCGATGTTAAATTTTGAAAACATCGATGAGCATCGACATCGATGTTTCCACTCAAATTTACATCACTACTTCAGGGAGCAACTCTTTTTGTTCACTCACTCATGAGCAACCCAACACTAGCCGCGACAACGAACGAATTTTTTGCAAACGACATAAAATTAGAAATAAGTTGAGTTAAAATGAGCACGCCCACAAAAACGAATGGCACTGGCTTGGAGGATGTGAACATACCCGGTCAAGCGTTTCTGCGCGAGGCGTTAACCTCATGCACCGACCCGCTAAAAGCCATTGAAAGTTTTCAAGTGAGTTTTTGTTTTGGCTTGATTTTGTTGTGCTAGGTTCACACTGTGTCACAAGGCGGGGGGACAGCGACGGTCTATGTGCAATGTTATGCCGAGTTCACACCGCGTCACAGCGCAGAGGATCAATGTGGATCCCGAAAGAAAGACAAAACGGTAAAAAAAAACGGAAAAAAGCTGAAAAACTAAAAAAAAAGACAGAAAAACATACCAAACTTGTTTTTCCTATTATTTTTTTAATTTAAAAGTTTTAAAGCATCTTCAATGATGTTTTTCGGCATTTTATTTGTCATTGAAACCGTATCTGCAGAAGATAAAATATAAAAATGCGAAGAATTGACAAATTTTATAATATACACATTTTCCTAATTGTCAAATTAGCATTAAACGTCTTTATTTTTTGACGGTTTCTCAATTTTGTTTTTACCAAACTAACTTAGTTAAAAAACCTCTCTACTTCTGCATTCGAACAACGATAAGCGAGTCAGAGCGAAAGTGACCACTTCTGAAAAAGGGTTAATGCCTGCAAAGTCTAGATATTTGTTTGCTTCGGTAGAGTCACTCCCAAAAAATTAGTTCACCTAAAATCATTATAAAATACCCTTTATTTAATACAATTTTTTTTTATTTATTCAAGAGTTGCCGCATAGATAAGAAAATTACCCAATTCTTTTTATTCAATTTAATTGAATCTAAAAAAAAACAGATTTTTGGATAGATGTTTGAGATTTTTTCCCGTCTGAAGCAGCTGAAAACCAGACAAACCTAACCGAACAAAGGCCAAATTGGCAGTATAGAATCCTTTTTGAATTCAATTTAATTGAATCTAAAAAAAAAAGAATTTTCAGATATGAGTTTGAGATCCGATCTATCTATCCGAAAAAACCACCAAATTGGCATCACTGCATTCACAGACAGTCTGGTAGCTCCGAAACTCTTGTGACAACGCCGTGACAGTTGTGACAGTTTGTGACGCGGTGTGAACCCGTCATAAGGCGAAGGCGCAAATGAATATTTTTGAATGCTGTGTATTTTTCAGGTGGAGAATGGCGTGCTGTTGCCATCGCTGCGTCCGATGCTGCCGCTGCTGGATCTGCACGGCGTGCGACGTCTCGACTTCCACACGTCGCTGATGGAGGAGCTGCGCGACAAATTAATCGCGCACATCAACGAGCTGGGCCAAAAGGAGCCACGCGAACGGGACAAAATGCTGAAGGAGCTGCTGGTGAAGAGTTTCCCGGTGGTGCGCGTGAAATCGCTGCGACCGGTGGTGATGGCCATATTGAGGAATATACAGCACATTGATGATAAATATCTGCGGATATTGGTGCGCGATCGTGAACTCTATGCGGACACGGATACGGAGGTGAAGCGCCAAATATGGCGGGACAATCAATCGCTGTTCGGTGACGAGGTCTCACCACTGTTATCCCAGTACATCCGGGAGAAGGAGCACATTCTGTTTGATCACACCAATCTGCAGAATTTGTTGTTTTTCCAGCCGACGCCGAAGCTGCGACGCCAGGGGGAAGTGGTCCAGAAGCTGGCCAACATGATTGGCAGCAGTGTGAAGCTGTACGATATGGTGCTGCAATTCCTGCGTACTCTGTTCCTGCGCACCCGGAACGTCCACTATTGTACGCTGCGGGCGGAGCTTTTGATGGCTTTGCATGATCTGGAGGTGCAGGAGATCATCTCGATAGATCCGTGTCACAAGTTCACCTGGTGTCTGGATGCCTGCATCAGGGAGAAAATGGTGGACATTAAGCGTTCGCGTGAACTGCAGGGATTCCTGGACAATATCAAGCGCGGGCAGGAGCAGGTTTTGGGTGATTTGTCCATGACACTGTGCGATCCGTATGCGATCAACTTCTTGGCCTCGTCGGCCATCAAGATCCTGCAGCATTTGATCAACAACGAGGGCTTGCCGCGCGAGAATCAAATCCTGATCTTGTTGCTCCGGATGTTGGCTTTGGGTTTGAGTGCCTGGCTCATGATTGACTCGCAGGTAGGCATGGCACGATTAATCATGTGATACACAATAATCGATTAGTTTGCTTAAAGTTAAATCTACTCATCAATGAGAAGGTCACTTAAATTCCGTTTGAACGATACAAAACTTTTCCTAACCCATTAAGTATCCATTAAAAATTTTAATTTTTTTTTAAAGTCAACTGTTTTGACTTTTTTTTGCCGATCTCAAACGAAAATTGTTTTGATGCAAACAATTTCTCTAGGCAATTTTTAAGTGACTGGAAAATTTTTTTTCGAAAATCTTTTCGCTAGTATTTTTTTATGATTTTTTGAAAATTGCTAAAAAATTATATTTTAGCCACTTGTTCTGAGAAATAAATTCTCAAATTAAGTTAAATAAAAGTTCGTAAAAATTTGCTGTAAACTATTTTAATATCATTTATTTCGGTCTCCTAATAAAATCTTACAAATTATATAAGAATTAGAATAAATTATTTGCATAATATTAATTATCAAATGTTTGAAAATCTGAAAGACATTTTATTTTATCACGAATTTCAAAAAAAATTGTCTCATATTTTATACATGTTTTATGAATTGCAATTTAAAATGAATAATATTTTGAAAAATCTACAACCAAGAAAATACAAATTTAAAAATCAAGTTAATTTCCATTAAATATAGATTTAAAAAAAAAATTTTGCTTCCATTGAATTGATTATATAATATATACATATATATAATCGATTATTCGATCAATTAATCGCGTCGTTGCCAACATTTTTTCAGGGAAACACACATGAAGATTTTATTCCAAAAAAAATAATAGCAAAAATATAGTTTTTTTTTTGCAGTTACTCTTAGAATTGTTTAACAAAATTTTCTACATCAAACTATATATTGTGAAAAATCGAGGAAAAAAGTTGAAAAAGTAGACTTTTACATAAATTTGAAATTTTCGAAGGGTACTTAATGGGGTTAAAGAAAGTTTTGTGTCATTCAAACGGAATTTAAATGACCTTTCCATTGATAACAATATATGTTAACGATAACGGGGCATTTTATTATTGTTCTTCACTTTTTTTGCGTTAATTTCTGAAATATGTAGCCTCTTGAATAAAAAAAAAATAAAATTGTATCAAATAGAGGGTATCTTATAATTAATTTAGGTGAAAGAATTTTTTTTCGGGTCTCTTCTACTTTTTTTTTAATTGAATTTTGAAATTTTATTGTAAACCATGTAAAACATCAAAAAAAGTGTAATTTTTATCAAAATTTAAAAAAAAAAAAAGTAGAAGTCACCCGCAAAAAATTCTTTCACCTAAATTCATTATAAAATACCCTCTATTTAATACAATTTTTTATTCAAGAGTTGCGGCATAGATAAGAAAATTACCATCGATTATTTTTCGTCGATTAGTTGCAATTAATAATCGCGTAGCTTAAGTTAATCATATGATTCAATAATCGATTCATACATTTTTTTTTATTCGCAGGACTTTAAGGAACCGAAACTGGATGGTCAGGTGGTGACCAAATTTCTGCCCGCTCTCATGTCCCTCATGGTGGACGATCAGTGTCGCAGTCTGCACGCCAAGTTGCCGCCCGACGAGCGCGAATCGGCGCTGACCACCATCGAGCACTCGGGCCCCGCTCCGGATGCCGTCGAGGCGTATATCCAGGAGAGCGCCGTCTCCAGCATTCTGGCCATGTATTATACGCTGCACACGGCGCGGATTAAGGATCGCGTGGGGTTGTTGCGTGTGCTGGCCATTCTGTCCGTCTGCAAGGACGAACGCGCCTATGAGGATCCCTTCCTGCACTCACTGATCGCGCTGCTCATACCCATGTGCGATGAGTTTGCCACCGAGGATTTCTGCACGACTTTGTTTGATGAGTTCATATTCGCGGGGTTGCAGCGGGAGAATGTCACCTGCAGGCACATGTTGAAGCTGCTTTGGTATGTCCATCAGAAGCTGCCGCCGGGTCGTCTGGGCAGCTTGATGAAGGCGATGCAACCGACGGCGGCGCACAATGAGCACATCCACAAGCTCTATGAATCGCTGCAGGAGCGCATTGGCAGCGCTGCTAGCACCGCAGCATCCGCATCCGCAACCGTCTCCCTTACCCAAACCGCCTCCAACGTTGACCCCCTCATGCCCCTTGTGGAGACGCCAGCAACGCCAGCTTCTCCCGCCTCCGCTTCATCCGCCTCTGAATTTGATGCCTCCCCCTCAAGAGCTTGCCCCTGCCCCCGCCTCACTTTGCCACGCCCTAGTCGCCTACAGCCTCCTCGCTGCAGAGATCTCCATGAAGATCTTTACCAAAGTTCAGTCCAAACATTACCAAAAAAATTGATTTTTTCAAGAAATTTGTCTCCGATTTTGTACATTTCTTTCATTATTGAAAATTTACATCCTTTTAAGAAGCGGTGGGCACGCCGTGACTCCGGGAGCAGCAGCTGCTCCCAACTTAGGTAGACTCTAATGGGGTTGTTGTTGTTGGTATTGTTGTAGAGCTCCCGAATTCAGATTTCGTGCCCACCGCTGCTGACTGAGAAAAATAACACATTTTAATTTGTAGTGCTTTATATTACAAATGTACATTACATTTTTTATTTCATAAATTTAATTTTTAATATTAAAAAAAAATGTATCTCTGATTTTCAATATTTTCATTATTGAAAATTTACATGCATTTAGGATCTTTAATGAAAACATTGATTTCAAAACTGAGAAAAATGTACATAGTATTTTTTAGCGCTTTACAAACGTACATTTTTAATTTTATGAATTTTATTTTGCATATTTCAAAACTCGAAAAAAATTTACTAAAATTTTTTTCATTATTGAAAATTTATCTTTTAGGATCTTGATTTTATGAAAAAATTTAATTCAATACTCGGAAAAAATCACATATTTTTACCTTATTACTTTTTTTAATTTAATGAATTTTATTTTTAATATTTCAGGTCTTTACTTTAGTTTTTCATTATTGAAAATTAATATTCTTTTACGATTATTTTTTAATGAAAAAACTGACTGAAAAAAAGCACATATTAACTTGTAGTGCTTTATATAACAAATGTTCATTTTAAATAACATCTTTTATGTCATGAATTTTAATTTACAAATTTCAAAACTGTCATCAAATTTATCTCCATTCTTGAAAATTTACCATCTTTTAAGATAATTTTTTTTAATGAAAAATGTATTTAAGAACTGAGAAAAAAGTACATATTATTTTTGATTGATTTGATTTTTATATGATATGATTTTTAACACTTTTGCGAGCAAATTTTTCGTGTGGAGGCGAACATTTTTTTTTAATTTCAATTATTTTGTATAAATTCAAGACGTATGTATTTAGCCAAAAGCTAACCATAACTTGACAAGTACCCAAATTTTATATATATATTCTCTGAGAACTTTTGCATTTATAGGCTCTGAAGTTTTTAAACGATTTAAAAAATTTGTGTTTTTTTTTTTAATTTTTAAAATTTTCCGAATTTTTTTGAATTTCATCTTTTGAATTTGTTGAAAATAACTTGTTTAGTATAAATAAGCTACAAATGTTCTTTTATTTTCTGATATATACATGGTCCGATATTATAATGAATCGGGGCTAAAAGGGCTAAGAATTAACTTTTTTTTTCAAAATTTTCAATAATGAAAAAGAAATTCAAAAAACCGGAGACAAAACCATATATTTTATTAAGTGTCTATGTAAGCCAATGTCAACCTATATATGTATATTTCTATATTTATAAGTGTCTAACTATAAAATTAAAATATCTGAAAGTCCATCAAGAGGCATACCAAAATTCCCTAGGGGTTTAAGCCATATTATATACTTATTATATACTTAAGATCCAAGATCAGCCATGAGTCATCACTGAAAGTAACGTCATATTATCACTTATCATACATACATACATAAATATATATTTTATCATTTGTCAACTAGTTTTTTAAGCATACATTACCTCACTTTGAATAAATTTTGATGTAAATCTGTTTGGTATTTGAATTTTTGTCAAAGTTTTTTTAGAAACAGGAAACAGCAGGAAAAAGTAAAAGCCTTCAACAGTTTTTAAATCATTTTTCCACTCAGGAGCTAGAAAAAATTGGTTTATAGCATAGAAACCTTTTTGTAAATTATAGATACAAAATTCCAGATGATCTTTAGATTGGTTAAGTATCAGAATCCGAAAAGTATTACTAAGTTTTATCTGAAATTTGAGATGCTCATTATGCAATTATAAATAACCATAGTCTTAATTGCTTTATAAACTAACCGATTAAGCCGAAATTTTAGATAAATAGCTCAAGACCCAAGAGATTAACGATCATAACTCGAGAAGTATGTTGAATATTCAGTTGAAATTTGGTATGATAATAACCAGAATATAGATAATGCTAAGCAATCATAACTCGAGAAGTATGTTGAATATTCAGTTGAAATTTGGTATGATAATAACCAGAATATAGATAATGCTAAGCATAATCAAATTTGAGCATGTCTAAGGATTTAAACACAAAAAAATAGTTTTTAAAAGGTTCCAAAGTTGTTTCTCATCATAACTCAAAAAGTATTTTGAATATTCAGCTGAAATTTGGTATGATAACAACTTGAATATAGATAAAGCTATAGATATTCAAAGGTTCCAAAGTTGTTTCTTATCATAACTCAAAAAGTATGTTGAATATTCAGCTGAAATTTGGTATGATAACAACTTGAATATAGATAATGCTATACATAATCAGATTTGAATGTGTTAAGGGATTTAGACATAAAAAGAGAGTTTTTAAAAGGTTCCAAAGTTGTTCCTAATCATAACTCGAAAAGTATGTTGAATATTCAGCTGAAATTTGGTTTGATACCAACTAGAATATAGATAATACTAAACATAAACAGATTTGCATAATATGTCAAGGAATTCAGCCTAAAATCGAAGATGAATAAGGAAAAACTTTGATATAATTACAAAAAGAAACTATATATTATTTTATAACTTTGACTTAAAACAAACAATGACATTAAGTTGCGCTTATAGAATATCAATGAGGAAAATGTGGAAGGAAGGAGGGAGGGAGGGAAAGGGACATGCAGATGGGAGGGGAATCCTTTTTTGTTTTGTGTATTGTTTTTATCAGATATTCCCATCGATTTCCATGGGCGCCGAGGACTCGGGCGTGGTGACTGTTGTTGCGGGCAGCGACGACGATGACGTTGAATCCTCCTCCGCATCACTTTCTGGCTCCGGAATCTCTTTCGTTGCAGGCGGCGGCGTTGAAGGCTCCGCCGTGAGCAGCGCCTCGATGGCCGCCGCAGCGGCAGCTGCTGCCCGTGTCCTGGGACACGGCGTCGTCGGCAGCGGATATGACAGATTGGAGGAGGATTGGGGCAGCGGATCGGGCGAGACAACAAAGTTCTCCTCGTTCAGCTGGTAGAGCTCCAAGTACTCGTTGTAGATGTGCTCCCATTGTGTGTGCGGCTTCAGCGACTCCAGGACGCACTGCATCAACTCATGCTTCGGCACCGACTGCACAGAGAAAGAGACAAGAGACAGAGCAAGTGAAAGAGAGAGAGAAGGGTTCATTTAAAAAAATTTTAATAATCAAATAAACAACTTTGTGTTAATTTTTATCAAACAATTGAAAAATAACTTTATATTATATTTAGATCTAGGTAAAAAAAAAATGATTCAATATTTAGATATATAGTCAAGCTATCCCTAGACTCAAATCAATCATTGTTCGAGATAAAAGTTTGAGTTAGGGAGATTTCGAGTTAGGGAATCTTATTTTTAAATGAAATTACAATTTAAATCATTTAGATATGTATATTTCACATCTAAAAACTTTTCTTATTATTTTCGACGATGATCATTCCAATTTGTTTAAAACCTATCGATATTCTCAAAATTATTAAGTATTTATCGATCTATTTACTGTATCTAGAAGAAGTTCCCAATTTAAATAAAATAATGAATTTTCGCAAAGTTTAGATATAATGAAAACTATTTTTAGATCGAGATAAACAATATTTTTGAGGTCGTTTCAATTTTTTTAATTCACTTTTAAAATATCTTCACAAGACAAGTTTAAAGATTTCTTAAAGAGTTAGATATATTAATGATGCTATGATAAATTATCTTGAGCAAAAACCACTGACAAAGAAGTACATTACGGACATCTTTCCTATAACTGGCTTTGCCCCCTTAAGATGATTGTTCATGCAATATTCTATCATATTGCATCACCATATGTTAATGTACATCAATGTTACATATCAAAACGAGCCGATAAATAGTTGTAATATTTTGTCTCTCTGTTCTCCTACCTGATAGCTGGCCTGCTCCTCGCCGCTGTTGAGGAAGCTGTCGAGGAAGATGCGCAGACGCTTCTCTGTCGCGTAGGTGGCCAGCTGGAAGGTGAGCATGACGTGCCAATGCTTCAGCTCCTCGACAGCCTCCAGTTCCTCGCACAGCTTGATTTGGTTCTCCAGGAACAGAACCTTGGCCGTCTGTTGCCAGCTTTCGGGATCGCTGAGAAATCAAGGCGAGATTATTATTAATTAAATAAAATCAATTAATATAATTAAACAAATTTGGCGTCACAATGTCGCCTTCTACATCGTCGACAAAAAAAAAAACTATAAAATCAATGCAATTTTTGATATTACTGATGTTCCAAAATTTGGCTGCCTAAAAAACTTGATTTACTCGAAAAGTATGTTGAATATTCTGCTGAAATTTGGTATGATAACAACTAGAATATAGAAAATGCTAAACATAATCAAATTTGAATATGTCAAGAGATTTAAACATAAAAAGATAGTTTTTAAAAGGTTCCAAAGTTGTTCCTCATCATAACTCGAAAAGTATGCCGAATATTCTATATGTTTTCTGCATGATTTTCTGTACAGAATTCATACTCTTTTTACACAACATTTACACTTCTCCCTGTTATTCAAATTTTCCCATTTATATTAATTCGTTTTCTGCATGCTTTCTGCATGGTTTTCTGTACTCACAACTGTCTTTTCTGTATGAAATCTGCATGCTTTTCTGTACACACTTCTTTCTTTCTTTTTCTTTTCTGTTTTAATATCCAAAGTTAAACTTTCTTCTATTATGCACATTTCCCCATTTATGTTAATTATTAAATTATTAATTATTTTTTTCCAAAACAACTGCTTGTTCTGCATGCTTTCTGTATGGTTTTCTGTACTCACAACTGTCTTTTCTGTATAAAATCTGTATGCTTTTCCGTACATACTTCTTTCTTTCCCCCCCATTTATTTTAATTATTAAATTATTGATTTTTTTTTTTTTTTAAACTGCTTTTTCTGCATGCTTTCTGCATGGTTTTCTACATGTACTCACATTTCGACAGCTCCCCTTAAGCTGACATAGTTCTGTGTGCTGGCCTGCATGCTGAGCAGCGGAAACTTGCGATTCACATGCTCCAGGTCCCTGGGCAACGATCCCCGAATGCCGTTGAACAGAATCGCATCGCCAGTGGCCAAAACGAGCCACGATTTCAGTTGCGTGGAATACGAATAGGAATTGCCGCTGGGAAAGCCAATCAGCGGCATGCCCTGATCCGTAATGGCAAAGTGCAGCGGCATGCCGTGTTTATTCAACAGCTCCAGACAATTGGTGGACAAACGAATGCGTCGCTTGCCAATATTCCAAATTCTCAGCATGCCGCATTCGGTTAAAACGCCAACCATTTGATTGTCCGGACTAAAGGCGCAATGAACCGCCGCCGAGGTTAAACTAATGGCCGGAAAGATGGGACAACCCGTTGACATGGCCAGGAGACGCATGCTGCCGTCCAACGAGCACAGCATGACATATTTACTGCACAGATTCACATTGATCACGGGCGAGCCCACATACATCTCCCAGAGCTGCTCCCGACTCAGCTGGGCCGTCACCTTGGCCACCATGCCGTAGCCGGTCTTCAGGTGTCCATTCTGCACATGGATGCGATAATCTTGTGACGTTTTCGTAAATTCACATTTACTGTTCGCCGTGATCTGCAGCTTGGGACCCAGCGTATTGCTGCTGTTCAAATCGCAGAGCAACTGCATCGAATTGCGACGCGGTGCGATGGCAGCTGTTGCCGTTGCCGCCGGCGGCAGCATCAGATTCGATCCCCGTCCGTACAGCGGTTCGGGCATCAAGGGCTCAACTCCAACTCCGACCCCGACTCCAGCTCCAGCTCCAACTCCACTCTTCACGGCATTGTTATTGTTGTTATTATTAATATTATTATTGTTGTTGCTGAAAGAAAAGTAAGAAAATTAGTTAAAGTCTCTTTAAAGAAGGTTAATCTTCTAGGAAAAAAATCGAATAGGAGCAAATATACTTCAAACAAGCGGCAAAAGCTATAGTCGAGCTCCCGACAATTATTATAAGCTATCATTCCACTTAACCGCAACCAGATCGACCAAACAGAACGTTGGTAATGGCTGTTTGAAGTTTTTTAAGCAATGTAAGTGCCCAAAAGTATGCAAAAAAAACTTATTTCATATTTATTTAATTAAGTAACGGGTATACGTTACCGTTTGGATGCCCTGTATTTATTTCAAAAATTAAAAAAAATGTTATTGCACACTTTACGGCGCTTCCATTGCTTAAAAACTTAAAACAGCGATTACCAACGTTCTGTTTGGTCGATCTGGTTGAACTTTAGTAGGATGATAGCTTATAATAATAGTTAACATTAATTACCTTCTTCGCCCTGTCACATACATTGCAACGAGCACAATATACCCTTTTAGCTATTTTTTAAGTAACGGGTATAAAAATAAATATAAAAGCCGAATCTTTCAATAAGCGAATGTCTTTAAAAAGATTGATTGGTATGTTTTTAAAACAAAATTGTGATCTCGAGATCCTAACGGAGAAATCTCTATTGAAAGGAATCTTTATGTTATATGAAGACATCTCCTTCATAAGCGAATTTCTTTAGCAAGCAATAATTTAAAGCAGAAATCTTCTTAATAAGCGAATCTCTTTTGAGAAGAATATTTTTTATAGAAGTATGGGGCGAAAATTTCGTCTTTTTAAAGAGATTTTGTTAAGAAATTCTATCCTAAAAAAGGAATAACTTAAAAAAAAGACTACTTTAGAAAAAAGTCTCTTTCGAGAAGCACAGGACCAGCCCACAACTGGAATAATTGATTCGATATGGCATACACTCATGGACAAAATAATAGGTGCACTTTTTCTTTTACTATAACAGCTATTGTAAGTCAAGTCTTAAAATTTAAAAAATATATTTGGAAAGGTCGTGTAAATTCCGTTTGAATTGTGCATAACTTTTGAATGATTCAAATTTAAAAAAAAGTCAACTTTCAAAACTTTTTTCCTCGATTTTTTCCAAAAAATGTTGGGATGCAAAAACATTCTTCAAACAATTTTAGAAGTGACTGCAAAAAAAAATTTTCAAGCATATTTTTGCTAGTATTTTTTGTAATTTTTAGAAAATTCTAAAAATGACAATGTTAACCCATTTTTCCTCATTTTCATGCAAAAAGTGCCTTTTTTGCAGTTTTCAAAAAATTATAAAAAATACTAGCAAATATATTTTTGGAAATTTTTTTGCATCAAAAAATTTTTTGGAAAAAATCGAGGAAAAAAGTTTTGAAAGATGACTTATTTTAAAATTCTAATATTTCAGTGGGTAATTAATGGGTTAAGGAAAGTTGTGCATCATTCAAACGGAATTTAGATGACCTTTCCAAACATATTTTTTAAATTTGAAGATTTGCCTTACTATAGCTGTTATGGTAAAAGAAAGAGTGCACCTTTTATTTTGTCTATGAGTGTATAACCTGCCCTGATCCTCCTCAGAGCTGAATCTCTTTGGGAACTGTATCTGTTAATCAGCCAGAGCAAATTTGACTTCACATTGTCAAAACCCCTGCTCAGATCCTCGCCAGAACCAAATCCCAGCCGGATCTTCTACTCAAAAAATGCCCTAATCTTCTCCAGCTTCACGTAGATTACGCACCTGTTATTGCAGCTGCCGCTGGAGCTGCCAATGGATCCGCCAATGCCACTGGCCAATGACAGCGGATGTTCCGACAGATCATTGAGTGGTATAAAGACGGGCGTAATCCGTCGCTTGCCATCCTTGGTCCGCGTCTCCGTCTGTTTGCTAATGGCACGCGCCGGCGAGGCCTGGACGTCCGTCGTCGCCTGGACGGGCAACCTGCGATCCATGGCGGCATTGGCCAGCGCATAATTCGGGCTCAATTCGGACAGTGTCTTGGTGGCAACAACTGGAGGAGGTGGCGGTGGCTTAAAGTCCTCAATGCAGCCACCATATTTGCGCTTAAAGATCACATTCTTTTCCTGCTCCGAGACGCGTGTGCCCAGCTCCAACTCGTTGAACTGAAGGCAGGCGATGGTGCCATCGCCACTGCAGGCCATCAAGAGACACTGCTGCGGTCCCCAGGACATGTCCAGCACGCTGTCGTTGAACAGCTCGTGGATGACGACCATTGGTCGCTGCAGCGCCGTCATCCACACGGACAGCGAGCGATCTCTGGAGCCCACAGCCAAAACACAGTACTGCATCGGCTTGGAACTCGGACTGCCGCCCACCATGGGACGCATCAGGATCGAGTTGTGGAAGCGCACACAGGTCACCGCCTTGCGATGACCCACGAAATCCTTGTCACACTTCCAGCCCTCGCGCTCAATGATCTGTGCCGTTGGTCCGCCGCCATTCATCGCATGTGCCGAGACCAAATACTGTCCATCCGGTGACCAGGACAATCTCAGGATGTGTGTGGTGCCGCCGCACTCCTGGAACGGTTCCGTTATGGTCGCCGAGCAGGACCAATCCATGGTGCGCCAGATCTTGATGCTCCTATCGTCCGATTGCGAGGCCAGAAACTTGCCCACGGGATCCCAGGCGACGCCCTTGACCAGACCCGTGTGTCCCTTGAGCGTTTGCAGCTGTGCCGGCAGCGCGCGTCCATTCCACACTATTATGGTGTTGTCTATGCTGCAGCTGGCCAAATACAAATCGTTGGGTGACCAGGCCAAGTCGAGGACATCTCCATCATGTCCGCGCAGCGTGTGCACGCATTTCCAGCTCTCGTGATTCTCCTGCATGCCGCCGGTGCCAAAGACACCGCTGCCCGCGCCCTGCGCCCGCCGCCAAATCATGATCAGCTTGTCATCTGAGCCGGAGGCGAGCAATAAACCGTTTTGGGACCAGCGCACGCAATTCACGCACGCCTCGTGCTGATCCATTTGGCACAGCTTCTTGGGCACCGTCGCATCATTCTCCGCCTTCTCGCACAGCACCGGCTTCAGGTTCCAGATGACCACGCGTCCCGAATCATTGCCCTGGCCGCCCGTCGCGAATTTCGTGCAATCCTGATGCACGTCCACCGAGAAGATTGGTTTATCTACCCAAAATAAACAAATAAACACGTTATCGAGCTGATCTTATTACTTATAGGTTGACCTACCATCATGGTGCACCCAGCCCGGCTTCACGAGCCTCATGAATGCGGCGTAATTTCAGTTGTTTACTGAATTTGTTGCGGCTCCGCAAAATCCGCACTGAATTAGAATTGCCGGCAAATAGTGATGGCACAAAATCACGCATTCATCTGTTATCTGTTATCGATAGAAACATAAATACAAATCTCAGCCAAAGCAAATTATTTAAAACAAAAATACTTAAACTAAATATTTTCCAATTGTCATTGTTCAACAAAAAACAAATGTAGTCTTGTTTATTTTTATGCAAATAAACGGTCGATTACATCTGACGATATATCGATATCCGCACTGAATTAGAATTGCCGGCAAATAGTGATGGCACAAAATCACGCATTCATCTGTTATCTGTTATCGATAGAAACATAAATACAAATCTCAGCCAAAGCAAATTATTTAAAACAAAAATACTTAAACTAAATATTTATCAATTGTCATTGTTCAACAAAAAACAAATGTAGTCTTGTTTATTTTTATGCAAATAAACGGTCGATTACATCTCACGATATATCGATATCGATATAAGCAATTATTTAAAAAAAAATACTGCTTGCTATCAAGTGTCAGCAATAAAATAGCTAAACATATATAGACTATTTTTATTTATTACTAAGCAATTACAAATAAAATTAACTAAAGGCGATCCCACAAGATCTATTGAATATGTGTAACAGCAGCTGCTAATTGCCGCCAAATGTACTCGCTTTCGGTATCGTCTCACTAGGGTTGTTGATATAATATCAATATATCGATATTTAATTTATGCCAAATTTGAAATAAACTAAATTAATAGTAAACATTAGTAATAATTTGGGATGGCAAAACTGTTGATTTAAGCTCGCGCCCAGATATTTATATCATCGATATTTTTTTTTGTCAAAAATATCAAGAAAAATTATTTTTTATTTTCTTATCGAAATATCAACGATATTGATAGTTTTAAAAATATCAACAACCCTACGTCTCACTCGCTTATCGATAAGCATAGTGTGTGTCAAATTTTTGCGGTATTCAATCCAGCGGTAAAATGCCTAACCGAGTTATCAATTAACAAGTGTAAACTGAATGAATTAAAGTGCAGAAAGTGGAAAAGAAGAAACTAAACACGCAAGAAAAACATTGGCAATAACAATTGCAGTTGAAAGATAATAAAACAAAGGACGATTGAAGAAGGTAAGAATGTGAAAACATTGCGTAGAACATATATGTATGTATGTGTATATGTATGCGTATGTGTGTGTGTGTGTGTGTACGTGTGCATCAAACATTCAAAATAAAGCGCATGAAAACAAAGGTTAAACACAAAACAGAACAGAAATTAACATACATATGAACATAGTATGTATGTATGCATATGTATATGCTTGTGTGTTGTTGTATATTTGTATCTGTTCCAAATGCGTAGATAAAGCTGTTACCGATTTTAGTTGTTGACCTTCGTTTTGCTAATCAAACAATTCATCGGCCGCAAAAACCAACAATGAACTCTTTCAATGGCGGCAACTTAACCTCGTTCACATATGTATGTGCGGAAATACATATACATACATACGTTTGTATGTATGTAAATGCAAGTACAAGCGAATGAACAACAAAAAGCGGCACCAAAATTTGAAACATACATAACTAACTACCGCTGTCATATCATGTTATACTTGGGTTTTGTACATTTTTGTTTCTTCTTTTTAATTAGTGAATCTGTTTACGCGCGCTTTCTCTACAAGCACACACACACAAACAGACGGTGGTTGCCGCTCTCTCACACATAAACACAGAATTCAGTCTATTACTTAACAGGCAATGCGATAAAACGAGCTAACCGCTATTGCGCACTCTCTCTTCTCTCTCTCACCTAAAACGTTTCTCTCTCTCACTGTGCCAAAATAAACATATCCATCAGTGTTGCCATAATTTCAAGAGCTAAAAAATAGCTAAATTGATATAAAAAGGTAGCTAGAAAATCTAAAACACAAAATATTGTTTAACGTGATTATAATGAATTTTAATATTTAATACTAATTATATAAAGAGTATATATTTTTAATGTTTCGCATAAAATAAACCGTAAATGAATTAAAGATATCTGTCCATCTGGTAAAGTAACATAGTCATTTATCTCGCTATCTAGCTATTAAAAGTAGCAACACTGACGCACGCACACAGGTGAGCGAAAGAGGCGCACGCAACCTACTTCCATTTTTGGTTCGAACAGTTCAGCTTATGCTCTGCACATAATATCAAGGCATAAATTGTATGTATGTGTGCTTGTCAGAAACAGTTATTCAAGCCAAAAAATCAAAAGGCCCAAAAAACAAAGTTGCATTTTGTGTTCGAGTTTAAGATTTTTTACTTTCTATTTTAGTTGTCTGGTTTTTTGTTGTTGCTGGGCAATATATTACATGTTACAGCTGAATGAAGCCGACTGTGTGTGTGTGTCGCGTATTACCGTTATTTCGAATATCGCTGTCGCTAGCTCTGCCTCTGCTGGCGTCAAAAGCTTTTGCGGCAACCTGTTTCACGCATTGCCTCTGCCCGCAGCTCTGCTAGCTATTTTGATTTTGTTGTTGTTGTTATTGCTGTTTTCACATTCTTATGAGAATTCCAATAAGACAGGCTGATCGGTCTTTCACTTTCCGTCAGACGCAACACACATGTGTGTGTGTGTGTGTGTGTGTGTGCGTACATAGGAAAGTTGATTTTTATGCGTGTTTAAGCCAAAAACAAGGTCATTGTTAAATATGTATGTTTGTCCCTATCACTCTTTGTGTATAAACAAACATCTTTGACGCATAAATCTATTTATAGCTCGCCCACGCAATTCTTGTTCCTCCCCCTCCCCCTTTTAACAAGTACAGTTTTCTGTTGATTTGCAATGAAATCTGATTGGTGTTAAAAGAGGAAGCCAAACACACACACACACATATACATACACTTGCTCAATTGCGCACATATAAATATGTGTATGTATGTATTTATGTAGTTCTCTCTCGCGTCTTTGCCAAACGCCGCTTCTTGCACATTTGCTTTTGACTTTTAATTTGCATTTTAATAAAAGTTGAAACCACTTGCTGCGCGTTGAGCTTTGCATCTTTGTAAACAAGAAAACAAAAAAAAAAACAAAAAATAAACGAGTGCATATGACCTAGATTTTGGCCTTTTTTGGAAGATGCTTGCGCAGTCGCTGCTCTGCTGAGCACGTAGCGCACGTCAAGGAAACATACACAAGTATGTATGTATTTACGTATATATGTATGTATATATTTGCTTGTAGTTTGTTTTTCCGTTTGCTGTTTGGCCACTTTCGCCTGGTTCACAATCATAACAACAACAATTTGTTGCATTCTTGCTGCTGTCTGTATTGGGGTGGGTGGCAGTGTTGTAAAGCGTTTTAATAGCAGCTGACGGCTGCTAAATAATTTTATAAAGTGGCAACTCTGTATACAATATGTATATGCATGTACGTATGTATGTATGTTTGTGTGTTGCTTTTCTATGTTACGTCTTGGTTGTCACGTATTACACTTTAGCCGTGACGTCGCAGTTGCTGCGACGCGACGCCTCTTGTAATTTGGGGATGCTGCATTGGGGGGAGTCTATAAATAACACATATGTATGTATGTATATGTGTGCATGTGTCGCGCTTGTTTTGAATTGCGCGTTTCAAATACATACATACACATTAATGTAGCAACAACTTGACGCTTATCAATTTTGGTTCGCACACGTTGTGGTTTTATCAGCAGTTGTTGCCATTTCTTAATGCTGCCACGATTCTATTACTGTATATGTATGTTTGTAAACGCAAACAATAACAAAACTGCAATAGAATTGCTTTATTGTTGTTGTCTTCTTCTTTTGCCAACAAATGTGTGTGTGTGCGTTTGCATCTCTTGATTCTCTTGTTCTATGCTCTCTCTACGGTGTAGTGTGGCAACGCCGCTATCGCCGCCGACAAATGTTATGCAAATTGTTGCCCCCTCACTCGCTCGCACTGTATCACAATATCTGCCTGCCATATACATATGTATGTATTCACAACCGGAATTTTTTTCGCTGTTGCTTTTGCTGCGCTTCTCACATACACAAACAAACGCATAGAGAGCGGGTTTTGGGTTTGCGCTCAGCTGCTGCTGCCGCTGCTTTACACTGTTACTGTTGTGTTATCACTGCATTTGCTTTGTGCTACATATTCTCAGTTTCGTACATTTTGCGCTGCACTCGCACAGAGGCACAGACGACGCACAAACACAGATACACACTCACACATCTGTAGATACGAGAATGTGTACGAAAAAGTGACGGCTGAAAAGCGGCGTCGTCGGCGTTGTCAGCGTCAGCGCCGGCGTCGGCGTCGGCAGCAACATCAACGCAGTGGTTTTATTTCATATACAATTTTTTTGTTTGTCAGTTTGCCTTTGTGTTTCTTGCGTGCAGACGCGTTTTCGTTATTGAGCTCAATTTGCACTAAAATTAAATACAAAAAATAAGAATTATAAATGAAGAAATATATAAATTGAATGATTTTATGAAAATCAACAATTAATTCCATACAAGTGTGAAATTAGTGCCAGGTAATTGCTGAATATCATGAAATTTCATGTCTAAATATGGACTTCAAAACGCTGTGTGACAAAAGTTGTGTGATAGAAAATTGCCAAGATCAAAATGCGAGAGATCATAGTGTGTGTGTGTGTGTGTATGTTTGTTGTGTGCGCGTGGCGTGGGCAGCTGCAGCAGCAGCAACAACAACAACAACAAACTAGTCGGCGGCGTCCGGCACTAAACTAAAAAAAAAAATATGTAAAAAGTAAACCTGTTTACGCAGAAGGCGGCGCATTTTCACCAAAACTAACACCAATACACATACAGACAGACATACGAACGAACAACTAGAAGAAAGAAGGTGGTCAAAAGTTGTCGCTCTATCTCATTTACTCTGCCGCAGGCTCCAACACTCCTTCTCATCCCATACCGACCGACAATTGAACTAATTTTGAAACGTTTACCTTTGCGACGTTGACCAACACCAACACAACAAAACAAAACACACAGTGCAGAGACGACGCTTAAATTGTATCTACAGTATGCCAACAAATTATTTTGTCAAAGTTACAAAAAAAATTACATATTTTACTTTGTCAGAGATGAATTTGAAATTTTTAGTTTGCATTTCTGTTTTTTACAATTAAAGATATTTTATGCAAATTCGTTGCTGTGAAAACCATTAGTTGACCAACTGTATGTATATGTATGCATGTAATACACGCGCCGGTGAATACACACACACACACACACACTCAGATACACACGATGAATACACATACATACATAAACAGCACGATACGCACTTTCAACTTGAACGCCAACGTTCGACGAAATCAGAGTCCCCAAAAATACATACATATGTATGTATGTATGTACATAATAAAATAAAAAAAAGGCATTAAAATACATGAACGCGTAATACAAGCACACACAATCACAGCAATAACAACAACAACAACAGCAGCAGTGACAACGACAACGCACCTGGGAGCAGAAAAGCAGCGAGCGAGCAGCGCTGCTTAAAAGTCACGTCACTTTGCTGGGGTGAATTTTGTTTTGTTGTTGTTGTTGCCGTTGTTGTTGTTTTAACGAGAGTGCAACGAGCGCGCGCGCCAATGCAATGTACATACACACACACGCACACACACGTGCATGTGCATTAGTATTGGTGTGCTTATTTCTTTTTTGCCCTGCGCTTTGTTTATTGTTGTCGTTCGTAAAGCGTCCCCAAAGATCAGCGCCGTGTGTGTGTGTGTGTGTATCTATATGTGTGTCTGCCATTGCAAATTTATGCATGTGTGTGTATGTATGTACAAACATATGTACATATACAGCCAGTCAGCTGCTTTTCTTGCAGCAACATTTAGTATTTATTGTGTATACTTGTACATATGTAATATTAAACTTGCTAACTCTTGATAAGAGCTAAAGCTGAAATTTATTGTTTTTTTTGTGGCAAAATGACAATGAGAAAAACAAAGTATGGCAATACTGACAACGCCGCATTGCCAACTGGTTTTTTTTTGTACATTGTTGCCAGCTGTTATATATTTGTTTTTTTTTCATATAAAAAACGAAAGGGCAACGTTTGTTCGTAAATACATACATATATAATAAAAGTTTATATTTATATTTGCTATATGCAAAGGCATTTGATGCACAGTTAAAAACAAAAAAAGCAACAGTGTCTGTTCAGCGTTGCCACCTCAGTGATTATAGATATTTACCAACACTTTTCTTGGCCGTTGCTAATTTAAATTTATATCTTTCTTATCATTTGCAGCAGCAGAAGAATACAAAAGACAAATGCAGCCTACAAAATTGAGCCAAAGACGATGGATGATGCTCGAGCTCAGTACAATAATTACAATAAGAGCTGTCTACAAATAACAATAAATCAACCATAACAACAAATGCCAGTGAATAGCAACAACAACAACAACAACACAATCTAATAGCACAAACATTTACAAATAATTCTAAACTAAAAACAAAACAAAAACTTTTAAAAACTGTGACGAATCGTTCAAAAAGAGAATTCAAACAAACAAAAACAAGAAGAAGAAGAAGAAGAAAATAAGAAGATGTTTAACTTTCATAAGCCACGCGTCTACCGCTCGACAGATGGCTGCTGCATTTGCCGTGCCAAATCGAGCAGTTCACGATTTACAGCCTCACGCAAATATGAAAAGGAATCGATACAATGTTTTAATCTAAACGAGCCACGAAATGGCGAAATTTGCAATGCGTGCGTTTTGTTGGTAAAACGTTATAAACGTTTGCCCGTCGGCAGCAAGCGACATTGGGGACATGTAAGTAGAGAGAGAGAGAGAGAGAGAGAAAGAGAATTTAAGAGATGGAACTTTATTGTATTTAAAAACTGCAAAACAATCGATAGTTGACACACTCGATAGGTTTAATATTTCAAGTAAAAAACGATTTAATGAACTTAAAAAACAAATAATATCTGATAACTTTCGATTTTTTTTTTTACCCACAAATTAACATTTGACACTGAGATAGAAAGATAGAGATGGAACTTGCTGTATAAAATCAGAATAACGATCGATAGTAGACACACTCGATTGGTTTGATATTTTAAGTAAAAATCTAAATATAACTATATATTTTAGTGTCGATTAAAAAGCTAACGTTTGATATTTCGATAGTGACTAGAGTTGTTATGTATCGATAAATATTTCTTTTATTGATTCGATCGACAGTAGACACACTCGGTATATTGATATTTCAAGTTAATCGAAATACTAAATAAAACTGATAACTTTCGATTTTTTGTTAGGCACGTTTAAAAAGCTAAAATTTGATATTTCGATATTGACTAGAGTTGTTATGTATCGATAAATATTTCTTATGATGGCGTATTATTGAGCCTATATTATCACTATTGATTCAATGGCAAAATATAGTAAAATTACGTGTAAACATAGTTAATTTAAAGTAAAAAACTCGACTAATTTAAAGTTTGACTAAGAAATTGTTATCGATAGTAAATAACTTTTGTTTTTCATTTAAAAAGTAATCGAAATACTATCGATATTTATATGCATATATAAAAATATCGACATTTAGTGGCGCAGAAAGTAAAATATCGATCTTTGATTGACAGCTATCGATAGTTTTGCGGCTGATTTAAAGTTTGACTAAGAAATTGTTATCGATAGTAAATAACTTTTGTTTTTAATTTCAAAAGTAATCAAAATACTATCGATATTTATAAGCATATATAAAAATATCGACATTTAGTGGCGCATAAAGTAAAATATCGATCTTTGGTTGACAGTGTTGTCGATAATTTTGCGGCTTTATTTGAGTATATGTTATATATGGATTTTTAATAATTTTATATATTCCCATATTATTCACAGGTGGTTGATGCTCGCGCTGGTCCCGGCACCAAATCTTTGGCCAAGCAAAAGAAACGCGAGAACGAAAGTGGCGATGGAGGTGGAGGTGGAGGTGGAAGCTCCTCGTTGAGTGAAAAGTTTGCCAAGATTTTGAAAAAGAATCGCAAGGTGAAAGCAACAACAACAGCGCCATCTGGCGACCAGCAGCAGCAGCAGCAGCAACTGTTGCTGCTTAAAGCGCCATCTATGCGCACGGAGGAGCAGCCAAGTGATTCCAATGAGAGCAACGATGAGGAGCAACAACAACAACAATTGTTGACAACAGCAACAACAACAACTGTTGCTGCTACCGCTGCAATGCCATATCAGACACGCAAACGCACCGCAGCGGCAGCATTGGCAACATCGATAACATCGATAACAACAACGACAACAGCTATCGATAAAATGCGTTTGACCGGCAGCAAGAGACGTCGCATTTTACCACCGTTAAAACATCGCCGTGCTATCGATAACGTGCCATTCTTTGAGCCGCACGATTTACTGCGTATCGATAGTTGTTGCGGCGCCGTCTTTCAAAGTCTGAGCTTGGGCAGCGCGTGCTTTATTATCGATACCGATTGGTATAAGCCCTGTGAGAAGCATCGACGACGTGGTCGACAACAACAACAACAGCAGCAACAACAACAACAACAAGTGTTGCAACCACAACAACAACAACAACAGACAGTTGCTTTAAAGAAGCATCATTTGTATTTTAAGCGACAATCGGAATCATTTCCACAGGGTGACATACATAGGATAAGTCCAATTCCAACAATTTCCATACCAATTCCATTGCAAAAGACTGAGCCGATAACAACAACAACAACAACAACAAATAATTTACAAGAACAACATTCCACGGGTGGCAATTTGGCGCTTATGCTCAAATCAGCAGCAACAACAACAACAACAGCAGCAGCAACAACAGCAGCAGCAACAACAGCAACAGCAGCAGCTGTTTTACACGCCAGCCAGCTGACAACAACAGCAACAACAACAACTGCTGTTGGCGCCGCCTCCCCCTCATCCCTGTCGTCCTCGTCCAATTGCTCCACATCGTCGTCGGTGGCCACCAAATTCAATGACAATTCCTCCGACTCGGGCTTTGACGAGCATGTTGTGCTCGATCGCAAATCCGTTAGTCCGCCAACGGTGAGTAACACTGGCAACTAGTGTTGACTATCGATATTTTTGTTTTCTTGCACTTTCCAAGTACATAAATATCGATAATCATTCCCTAGTTAAAGCTCGCTCCAATTAAAAGAAATGCATTTTCAACTTAATTCTTGTTTTATAATTTGACTTGGATTTTAAAATATTCCAAAAAGTTTAATAAAATATTTAAAATAAAACAAAAGTTTTTCAACATAATTAATGAGTATTTTTCCAATATATATATATTTAAATAACAAAACAAATTAAAAAAGACTTAATTAAAATATAAAAAATTAAAAATTAAAAGACTTAAAAAAAAATTTAAAATTTAACATTTGATAATTGCGCGCAAAGCAATCGACACTATTTATTTGTTATTGCCATCCCTGTCTAATGCATACTCATACACACGAGCTTGTAGACTGACAAAAAGCTGATTGTCAGCTCACCGCTGAGCTGAGCTTTGCAAAGTTGCTCAGCAATAAAAATGTTAGTAATTTTCTTATCTATGCGGCAACTTTTGAATAAAAAAAAACAATTTATTAAATAGAGGGTATTTTGTAATGATTTTAGGTGAAAGAATTCTTTGAAAAGTGAAATTTTTATCAAAATTTAAAAAAAAAAGGTCACCCACAAAAATTCTTACACCTAAAATCATTATAAAATACTCTCTATTTAATACAATTTTTTTTTTTATTCAAGAGTTGCCGCATAGATAAGAAAATTTCCAAAATGTTATTGGCAATTTTAATTGATTTGTTAACTTTTTGACTTTAGACTGACAAAAAGCTGATTGCCAGCTCACCGCTGAGCTGAGCTTTGTAAAATTGCTAATTGATTTGTTTACTTTTTGACTTTGGACTGACAAAAAGCTGATTGTCAGCTCGCCGCTGAGCTGAGCTTTGCAAAGTTGCTCAACACTATAAATTGTATTGGCATTTTCAATTGATTTATTTTATTTTTATTATACATATATTGCAGCAGGATGAATTGCAGCTGGACAATAAAAAGCTGCGCGGTGGCGGCGGCGGCGGCGGCATGCAACGTTTGATATTGGCCAGTGGACTGCCAATAAGTGGACAGACGCAGAATTTGGTGTTGACCGGCAACGAATTCACCGCACGATTTGTGCAGCGACAGCAGCAGACGTCGACGTTGACAGCGACGTTGACAGCGACGCAGGCGCAGCCGTTGAAAATAACAACAACGGCAACAACAGGAGCAGGAGCAGCAGCAACAGCAGCAGCAACAACAACAGCAGCAACAACAACAGCCTTAACAACAGGATCTCAAAATAGTGGCAACTGTAATAAAATGCAAATGCGTGCAATATTTAATAATGCAAATCTAATACAACATGAGAATGGGGTGACAACCATATTGCCAGCATCCTCCATAGCAGCCAGCAATCAAACGGCTGCCATGAATGCCATAGCACCCAGCACGGTGACCATAACACCGGCGAAAATTAACACCAACAACAACAACAATCCCAAGTTTATATTATTAAAGCCAACAATTGGCAAAACGCCAACCGAAGTAAAGATAGCATAAAGCGAGCGAGAGAGAGAGAGAGAGAGCGAGAGATTACAAAATTATGTAAATTAACATAACATGATGCTAGCCATGTTAACTGGCTGTTATTTACTCCTAAGAAAACAAGAGAATAGAGCTCAAAAGTTAGAGAGAGAGAGAGTACAACATGATGTTAATTAACATAACATGTTAGCCATGTTAACTGGCTGTTATTTACATGCATAATTGTATTTACTCCTAAGCAAAAGAGACAGCTTAAAAAAAAAAAAAAAAAACAGAGGCACAGGAAATTTGTTACATTTTTTTGTGTCTCGCTCGCACTCACGTTGTACATACTACAAAAAAAAAACACAACTTTACAAAAAAAAAACTCAATTCATCATACAAAATTTTAGTTTTTAATTTTATATTAATTTTTTTTGGTATCGTCATGTATGTACAATTTATTTTATAAGAATACTCACTTAAATATTTAAAAAATGGATCAACACATAAGAATATACCTTAATTTTGTTTATGTACATATGTTTACACACACACACACACCCGCATACACATGCATATTTGCATTCAATTTTGAAATATACATTTTTGCAGCAACAACAGAAAGCTGACTGCTATGTTAACAGTTTTATATGTAGTTGTAGTTGTAGCTTTAGTCTTAGGCTGTAATTTTGACATAAGCTCTCTCTGTTAACTGCAGAACAGAACGGAAAAGCAATAATAAAAACAAAAACAAAAACAAATACAAATGCCACATATACATGCAACAAAATGTAGCCTTAGGAATGCGCCTAAAAAAAAAAACAAAACATTTTTGTGTGTTAAACTATATGACAAAGAAAAGCAATGTTTTTTTTTTTTTAAATCTAAATTTATTTAAAATACAAATAAAAATCAAAGAAAATTCAAATATAAAAGTACACAACAGTCTTTTAGTGATGGAACTTTTGGGCAGCTTTTAATTTAAAGTTTTAGTAAACATTTCATAAACGAAGCTTTAAAAATTAGCTTTAGCTTGGGCAGCTTTTTAAAGTTTTAAGAAAAAGCTAAAAAGTTAAAAGAAAGAAAAAGTGAAAGTTGCCGAAACCCGGGATCGAACCGGGGACCTTTAGATTTACAGTCTAACGCTCTCCCAGCTGAGCTATTTCGGCGCTGGCCGCAACGCCATCTACTGGCGAGGCCGGAAACAATGTGACGTCAGCAACTAAATGAGAGATTGAATAGGGTTGCCAATTTAGCTATTTTGCCGCCATTTCTGGCTTTTTACAAATGTCAAAAGCGAATAATAAAAAAAGTACCTTCAAACTAAAATAGCTTTATACAGTTGACCTTTTCAAACTCGAACTTTTATAACTCGAATTCTCTCAAACTCGAGCTAAATGAGTGGCAGCAAAATTAATAAACTTAAGAAAAATAACTCTACAAGTCAAATATTTCCATAACTTGATTCGCTTTTTTCTACAATTTTATAGCCTTTTCTAGCTATAGTTTTAAGTGCAGGTCTAGCTTTTTCAGGCGCTGATAATGATTTAAAATTCGTTTGATGAACTGTCGCCTTACGATTGAACCCTTTTTTTAAATGTTTTTTTTATTATGATTATTTTTTTCAGTTTATTCATGACACGTGCTAATTGAACCCGATGAATCCCTATGTCATCAACTTTGATTTAATTTTCTTTTTTTAAATCAATTGACCACAAACAAGTTGAAGGAACTGAAAACTGATAATTTCTGATCATTCCTCGATGGAATCGTTAAATTCTCTGTTATTTTTGGTAGTACGAGTATTCTTCCATATAAATATATCGAATTAACTTTTACACTCATTTGTTAATTCGTATACATTCATATATATACATATATATTCATGATTCGTGAATCATGCATAAATTGCAGGTGTTTCAAATGTTTCGAGCTGAACTGCCAATTAGCCTGGTTAACTTCACTTTTGGAGCGACTCAAACGGCACTGTACAAAACTGAAAAGCGAAAAAGGTCAGGGGTCGTAGAACTTCAACTGAACTCCAACTCCGTAGCTTTAACCGTAACCGTTAACCGGTATTAACCGATTGAAATTGGTAACCGTAACTGAAACCGTAACCGAAATTTTGTTTTTTCTTTTACCCTTACCGAAAGTCCGAAATTATTTAAACCGATATAGCCGTTAAGAAACCAATTCATACATAACGCTTAATTTCGGCTCAGTCAAGCTTAATGTAATCTTGGTTTTCAAAAGTAAATTAGATTCTTATTTTTAATATATTGAAATCAAAGAAAAGATCTTAATTTTTCGAAATGTTTGAATATATGTTTTCAAATTTACATATTCTTAACATTTTTAATATTTTTTTGTGAACCAAAATCATGTCGGTATTTCGAAACCAAAACATTAAAAAAAAGTACCGGTAACCGTTACGTAACCGATATACAAAAATTTGGCTAGCCGATATTCAAAAATCTAAATGCGAACATAACCGAAACCATTACTGAAACCGATATTCGATTCGGTTTAACTAATCCCAAGCTAGATCCAAAGAAAAACTTGATTTTAGTGATGTAAAAATATTTGGAAAAATCAACAAACTCGATTTCTCACTTTAGTCTTTAATTCAAATTTTTTTTTGAAAATGCATCGTGTTAATAAAATTGATTTTCTTGACAAATCGATAATTCACTGGAGTTTTCTTGCGGAATATAAATTTTCTGATTGTTTGACATATAATTTAATTTTTCATCAAAATCTTATGCTTTTTGAAAAATTTGATTTTTTTTTCCAACATTTTCCACTTTTTCCATTTTCAACCTTCAACACTTTTTCGAAAAACTTTAAACTCTTGGAACTTCGTCAAAATATACCCGAATTCCTTGCGGAACGTAAATTTCTTGTACTACTTTCCATATACTTTTACTATCCAATCGATCTCCATGTGTGTATATTTTATATATCTAACTGATTCTCATCAAAAATCCAAATACGGTTTTTTTATGCCAAAAATCGCACAATATAGTTATTGTTTTTTAGACAACTATATGCTTTAGTCTTAATATACAATCAGTTACGATACATAGCTTCAAAAATAGAAGATGTTCCAAATTTCAGAAGCCCTGCTAAGCTATAAGCTGAGTTCACATAGTTAGGATCTGAGTGCTGATCTAAAAACACTCAAAAGATTGAAGTACCCTCTGCAGGGTATATAGTAAGCATACAAGGTTCCCAGCTGTGAAAAACAAGTGAAGAAGCGCCTTGGGAATCGCTCAAGCAAAACTTTTAGACAAGAACACCAAGAAACCACCCACGGTGCCATCGTAATTCCCTCGTAGACTCTTCCCCCGCCAGACCCTCCCCATGGCTCTACCACGCCCCTTTGCTGACGTCACAGCAAAAAACTGGCTTCAATTCTCTACAAAAAACATTGCCAACACCTGCGGAACTTACAAATGTAAGAATAATAATAATAAAAAAAAAGACTATAGGAAACCAGTTTCTTCTGTCTTCAGTGTTCTGTCTTCGAGTCTGCAGTCTACCTACCGTCTTCAGTCTTCAGTCTGCTGTCTTAAGTCTTGTGAGTCAGTCAGTTTTTTGGGTATCAATGCCTGGCAATTTAAAACACGCACAATCTTCCCTGAGACTCTCCTCAATTCTCAATTCTACAAATGCAAAAATTCCCCCATCACAAAAAAAAGAAAAAAACTTAAACTGGATTTAATAATATACCCCGTTCGTTGGGTATTGTCAATTGCCAAAGTCTTATGTAACGTCTGAGAAGACTCTCTTCCAAAACCTAAGAATCGAGTCTGCATATAAAGCTATTTGATATGAAAAATTTAAATATTGAGTCAGGAAATGAGAGAAAAAAAAATCCAATTCTTGCCGAAACCCGGGATTGAACCGGGGACATTTAGATCTTCAGTCTAACGCTCTCCCAACTGAGCTATTTCGGCAGTTATGTTTTGAGAGATTCTAAGCTCCTTAAACATTTTTAATCTCGAGATAAGGGCAAAAAGTTGCTTAAGCTATTTTTAGATAGTATTAATCAGGGAGCAAACAGCAATATTTATTTATTTCTTTTCTGTATAAAAATGTTGTGTTGATTATTATAAATTAATTTAAAACAAAATCATAGCTTTAGATTAGTATAAAATAAGTAAATAAATGAATAATTGACTTATAATTTGTATGATAAATATTAAAATTAATAAACAATATGAATTCAGTTGTTTTGTGAGCGTTTTTTTCCTAAATGAAAATTAACATTTAATTAGTATATCATTAGAATTTTTTTAATAAAATGTATTCTCTTGCATAATAATAATTAATTTATTAATATACGTATAAGAGCTTTGCATTTAAAAACAAAAAGAAAGTGTAAATCCGTAACTTTTAAATAATAATGAAAATATAATTATTATTTTAAAATTCTTAAATAAAAGCTAAGAATTAGAACTAAAAATTATTATTTTTATTTAGATAAAGTTTACACATGTTTGTGATAACTGATTTTTAGTCAGATTTTGTGATTTTGCGGGAAATAAAGTCTGATTTGACGGGAAAAAGCCAGACTTGGCGGGAAAAATCTAAATTTAGCGGAATAGACGGGCTGGAATATAAAGTCATATTTGGCGGGAAAAGCAATATTTGACGGGAAAAAGCTAAATTTAGCGGAATCATCGAGATTTAGCAAGATCTGTGGGTTTCATACTAAATTTTTATGATATAGTAATCCGACTATGACCAAATTTGGTCAAGATATAGCAAACAGTCCCAAATATACAATCTGCAAATTCAGTTGAGACAACTAAAAAATAAAAAATTATTCCAAACTAAGCAATTCCATGAACTTTGACCCCGAATTCGATTCCCTCACAGTTAGAATTTCGCGATTTGTTTAAAATAATTCTTTATTTTTCGGTCTAATTCTTATTGCATCTATAGGATATAGTAGTCCGATTTTTATCAATCTGACATATAAGGTTGTCAAAAAAGTCTTGCGGTATTTTTATTGAATTTTCAATTGTTCATAAAATTGGTTATAATAATGCGATTTAAGTCAAATATGCGCCGTTTTGTTCGATGACGAGTTCCCAACGAGATGCCAACTTCATAATGCCCCTCTTATAGAAGCTCGCTTCCCTATTGTCAAAAAACTCGGAGAGCCAATTTTCACAGGACTCTTTTGTGGCCAACTTCCGACTACCAAGCTAATTCGCCATGGACAGAAATATACGTAGGTGGTAATCACTTGGTGCGAGATCCGGACTTAACGGTGGATGCAAAAGAACCTCCCATCCGAGCTCCCGGAGCTTCTGGCGCGTCACCAAAGATGTGTGTGGCCTGGCGTTGTCCTGATGGAAGACAATTCGGCCTCTGTTGATCAAAGAGGGCCTCTTCTGCATGAGTGCTGCATTCAAGCGGTCCAGTTGTTGGCAGTACAGGTCCGAAATGAGCGTTTGGCCATAGGGGAGCAGCTCATAGTGGATGATTTCCTGCCAATCCCACCAAACACACAGGCATCTTTGATCACCTCTGCACCAGAACGAAAACGTTGAAACCATCGTTGTGCGGTGGAAATGGAAACTGTATCGGGTCCATAAGCTGCACAAATTTTATTGGCAGCATGAGATGCATTTTTGCCTTTATACTGTTAAATATTCCGTATTTTCTCTTTATTTTGCTCCATGTTTGCTACGCTATAACTCACGAACGACTAAAAACAAACAACAATAAATCAAAACCGGGTTAGCGCGTGAAAAGAGCTTTCCAAAAAGCTCTAGCGTGAACCGATGCGACGAATACAACTAGAACTACGCGCTTGCAAAGACAAGCTTGCGGAAATACCGCAAGACTTTTTTGACAACCTTATATTATTAATCTGGGGTAGTCTTATACATCCAGATCAAATTTGGTTCATATAGGACCACTATATCATATAGCTGCCATAGGAATAATCGGACGAACTGTGCAGCGAAGAGTTAAATTTTTTTAATTATCTCATATGGCTCAAAAGTTATGATTTTTGCAAAGTAAAATAAGCAACGGCCCCACTGTGCGCCGTCTTATTGCTCGATAAAATTGTCTCAGATATGCTGTGTGAAAATGTCAGATTTCTAGCTTTAACCGTTTGGCCTACACGTTGATTCGCAGTCAGTGAGAACAAAAAGTAGATTTAGAATCTGGATTTATTTATTTATGTGTCCAAATCCATTGCATATGATTTTGGATAATATCAATAGATTCTAGGGTATACAAAATTCGTAGATAACATTACTTAAACTATTTCAACTTGTTATTTTTAACGACCACGCCGAAAGTCGAGCAGAGAAAAAAAAAGTCTGGTCGAAGTTTGTGCATTTATTTGGATGGATCAAGATGATCATAATAATGATGATGATGATGATGATGATGAGACATTCGCAAGAGATTTGGTTGTTGTTGTTGTTGTTGATGATGATGAAGCTAATCATTAATTTGGGGGAACTACGAACTACGAGAGCAGGTGACGACAATGCTGCGTGGTTTTTACACAATCTCTGAATCTGAGCTGAATTCTGAACTGGTTTTCTCCTCATCTTCCAGACTCTCTTCTCCTTCCCCTTCCCCTTCTCCACTCTATGTGCATATAAATTTCATGGCTATGAATCGAATTTTTTTAAATTTGCAAATTTGTTTACAAACTTGATGAAAATGATAAACGACAACAAGAAAAGAGAGAGAGAGAGAAATCGCATCATTATAAGGTACAAAAATTAATAACATACAACTTGAGGAACAAATGTAGAATCTCATGATTTTATTAACCTTAACTTTTTGATAAAATCTGATATTTTACTTTAATTTTTATTTATTTGTTTTGATTTGTTTTTTTTTTTTGGGTGCTATGTTTGCTCTTATGTGTTTAGTTTTTTAAATACACTTTCCAGGCAAGTATCTATAACTACATACAGTTTGTCAAGAAATTCTTTACACTCCCTTAAAAATTTAATATTTTGACTTTAAATAAGAAAAAAATAGCTTAATTTATATATTTGGAAAGGTCGTTTATATTCCGATTGAATGACACAAAACTTTTCTTAACCCATTTAGTACCCTTCGAAAATTTCAAACTTATGTAAAAGTCAGTTTTCAAAACTTTTTTTCCTCGATTTTTTACAAAAAAATATTGTGATGCAAAAAAGTTTTTGGAACAATTCTAAGAGTATCTGGAAAAAAAAATTTTCAAAAATATTTTTGCTAGTATTTTTGATATTTCGAAAATCCTAAAAATGACAATTTTAACCCATTTTTCCTCATTTTCATGCCAAAAGTGACTTTTTTGCAGTTTTCAAAAAATTATAATTATTATTAAAATTATATATAAATTATACTTTTGCATCAAAATATTTTTTGTGAAAAATCGAGGAAAAAAGTTGAAAAAGTAGACTTTTCCAAAAATTCAAAATATTCCATGTGTGGAATG
Source organism: Drosophila recens (assembly GCA_037043495.1). NCBI lineage: Eukaryota > Metazoa > Arthropoda > Insecta > Diptera > Drosophilidae > Drosophila > Drosophila recens. Next base: position 112,404 of record JBAMBJ010004005.1, read on the forward strand.
GGTTAAGAAAATTTTTGCATCATTCGAACGAAAATTAAATGACCTTTCCAAATATATATAATAAGCTATTATTTTCTTATTTAAAGTCAAAATATTAAATTTTTAAGGGAGTGTAAAGAATTTCTTGACAAACTGTATGTCCATCGAGTTTTAGAGACTCGTTTAGGATCTAGAGAACTTACCCTCACTGTTAGTAGGGAAAGAGTTTTTTTTTTTTAAAGGACTGCAATAAACTTTTTTTTCCAATTTTTATAATAAAAGTTTTAATGTACGAAGAATTTGTCTCAGCTATGTTGTGAAAAATATCAGCATTCTAGGTCTTACCGTTTGGGCTCCAAGGAAAACCTTTTTCAAATTTTTTAATATTTTTCGAAAACATCAAAAATCATAAATAAAATCTTTCCTTTTGAAATTTCGATGCACTTGATTTTATAACCCTGATCTTTGGGTCTATGTGAATTGGACTTTTTCAAGAGCTAGACTGTTGAAACCTGGTACAGTTGCTTCCTTTAACAATAGTTGATTTCAAGCGAATCGAACAACTAAATTATATATTTTTAATAGAAACATTAGCTTTAAATTTGATTCTTTTTCATACTAAACTTTGTTTCTTTGTAATTGCTAAAGTTCTTGCAATTTACAGCTATCTGTCTTTTTTCTACAGTTCTAACCTCACTTATCTGACGTATTAATATTTTGTTAGTAATTTAATTAGCTGTATACCCGATTTAAAGCGTATTTATGTTTCGTTCATGTCAATTCATTTTTGTATTTTAACGTTCTAACTGATTTTATATCTCTTTTTTTGTTGTTGAGATATTAATGTTTTTGTATTATTGATCCTTACACAAGTTAGGATCACTTGCAGCTGCACCTGCTAACCGCTAGGGGGCGCTGCGGTGCGGGGCGTGGCAGGGTGAGGCGTTTAACGTGTTTTGGGTTCGGTTTCAATTTCGTCGACTTCTCAACTTTGTTTGCTTGTGCTTTTGTTGTTGTTGTTATTAACGGCCACCTGTGAATTTGTCATCGCCGCTTTTTCGGAGGCACGGCGAATCCTTTGTGTTCACCAAATCAAAGAAATCAAGACGAGAACATTTTATTTTTGGTACTTAACGAATTCGCTGCAAATCATTTTATTAATGTGGCGACGCAGCGAGAGAAGAGAAATAACAGACAGTTAAATTGGCAACAACAACAGCAACAAGAAGTACAACAATAAGAGAGAGCGCGCTCGGGCTGCTCTCTTTTGCGCTCTTCGCTGTCGACGCGCCGCGCGTCGCTTTCGGTTTCGGCTTGCAAATTTTGTATTGTTAGCAGCGGCAGCGATGTCGACGTCGACGTTGACTTTGACGCCGACGCTTCGGCTTGGGCGAATTTCCTTTTTAAAAAGCATTTGCGGAGCGAAGCCGCGTTTTAGTTCTGTTTGCCAAACGCAACCAATTGGTTGTGTCTAAGCAAGAAGAAGGAGTTGAAGAAGAAAAAGCTAAAGCAGAAGCGCAAGTTTAAAGTGGAAGAACTGTTTTTGTTTTTGCATAATTTCCGTTCTTTAGCTTCTTGGCGCTTGTGTATTTATTTTTTGTATTTTGTGTCTTGTTATCTGTAATTCGACATTGAAGAAACGGTGAAAATTTTAAATATTACTGTGTGTTTTTATTATTTGTCTTCAATTGCGCGCGCGCGTGTTCGATCGTGTTCGTTCGCGTTCAATTTATAACAATTATCCAATTGATTGGACGCAACACAGTTTTTTATTTACTGAAGAACATCGTTTGTTTTTCGAACTGAACTGAATTTCGAATTGAGCTCGAATTCGAATTCGAGTTGAGTTTTGTGTGTCAGTGTCAGGAGAGACACGCGCTGCAATTAAGAGAATCTTCCTTCCCGTTATCCGTGATCCGCCCACGCAAAGTGTAAGTGTATACAAAAGCTATTGTCTCAATTCCACTCGTTCCAATATTGTGTGTGTCCCTTTTAACTATTTATTCAAGATCTCAAAATACATTCACTACTGTTTGTCAAATTCGTTTATCATCGCGACTGTTTCGTTTCCATTCGTTCCCAACCCAACTGTTTCAATTCCACTCGTTCCTAAATTGTGTGTAAAATTTTTATAATTATTCAAGAAATAAATTTGCGAAATTTGTTTACTATCTCGACTGTTTCGTTTCCATTCATTTCCATTACAATATCAATTCTGCCCGTCTCTTTTCCAATCGTTGCAAACCAAATCAATTAATCCTTAGGCCAAAAATAATATTTCTATGTGAGTTTAATTGATTGGATTCGATCTTTTTCTAAAAAAAAAAAGAATCCAATTCCATTCGTTCCCTATTAAATAAATAAAACTTGACTTTCCAATAAATATACAATATAAAATTATGATCATATTTCCGATGTCGACGCTTCTTATAATGCTCTTTGTTTCATTTCCGTTTGTTTCAATACACAGTATACAACTTGAGATCAATGATATTTCAGCATAAGATCAAGCATAATTTCACTAAAAAGTAAACCAATCTATTCCGATTTCATTACGCTCCCAAGCTTGATTGAATTCTTAGCTAAACATCAAGGAATGCTGACTTCGTATCAGACTTTTAAAATATATCGCCTAGTGCCTTGAATTTGCTAGACAGTGTAAATGTTTCTTAAAACTGGGCTGGGCTAAGCAAATGAACAAGAAAACTTAGTAAACGAACCGTTAAAAGCTGAAAGCTGACTGAAGTTCAGAGATCAATACCTGAGATCTTTTTCTCATATTAAATTTAAGCTACTAATCATTCGATTGGAAAAATCAACTTGATGAGATTCCTGTACCTTTTTTTAAGTATTGATCGATTGAAAACTGGGCACTCACTACATGAACCGTAGGTTACTTAACTTAATTTGTTGTTTTTGCTGTTCAATATTTGCCCCAACGTTGTCTGAAGTCAACAAACTTGAACACACAAATACAAATTGCTAATGACAATCAATGGAAGATGCCAGACTGAAACTGAGACTGAAAATGGAACGGAGACTGTAAAAGCACTATGAACTGTTTTACGGACACGCCCCCAAACAAATAGTTGACAAATTTTGTGTAATATTATGACATGGATCTTATCAGCCGGAAGCCAAGACAAAAACTAACAGCTAGAAAAGCGAATGGGACTAGAAAATACCCTCACTGATGGTAGGGAAAATATTTGATCAATTTGAAGGTTTTAACAAAGTAAAAGACGGCAATTAAGTTTGTTTATTCTTTTTTTTATTATAAAAGTCTCCATGCACGATAAATTTGTCTTGGCTATGTTGTGAACAATTTCAGCATTCTAGGTCTTACCGTTTGGGCTTAAAATTAATTTTTATACAGCTAAATAAATCTTCAAAAATGTGCCTTAAGTTTGAAATTCCGATTATTATATTAAAAAAAATCTAATAAAAAAACATGAATCTTCTGCGAATTACACAGAAGTTAATCGAATTGACAGACAATTTGTTAAATAAAAGGTGTTATACAATGACCACAAACGAATATCTCATTTGCTTCATCATTTTAAACGGGTATTTATTTATTAAAATGCGAGTAAAAGTGATCAATTTAAATCGCAAATTTGTTGTCTTCCCAAGTTTCCAAGTGGCGAATTGTGTCACGAACATTATTATTGATATTGTAATTCATTAGGAGGAATTGCAATTGCAATTGATTTGAGTGTTGAGTGTTGAGTGTGACGGCATTCGATTAACATTTGATTCATAATTTATATGATATTGTTAATTTGTATACTGTTTATAATAGATAGATGTATGTACATAAGAGACACTCGAGATCTGTGAAATCATGCAATGTGAAATAGCTAATGTTTTCATCAATAAATTGATGCAATCAAGCTGTTGATCAGTTGAAGATCAAAGATATCGATTGTATATTAGGTGAATGAAATGAAACATCTAGTTTATTATCGATTACTGATTTATGTAGGCTGTCGATCTGATTTATATATGAAATAAATTGGTATATCATTAATAACACATTGCGATAGGTATGTCAGGAATTGAACTGAAGTTGAAGTTCGATAAACTTATCGATATCGATTGTAAGAAATTGTATGTAATGTTTTATATCGAATTTTTTTAGGATAGGTATCAATATGCATTGTTGAAAAAACTAGTTGATTATCGATGTTGACTTTATCGAAAATATTTATCCATAAATCCATCGATAAATCTGTATATATAAAGTTCCATTAGATCGATGGGCATAAATATGTATTGTGAAAAAACTACTTGATTATCGATGCTTTCGTTATCGTTATCGATTAACAACATTGTAGCGCCCAAGCAAATTGAATGAATACCGATAAAAGCGAGTTGTTTGAATACGAAATGAATAATGAGCCAAGTTGTTAAAAGGGGAATGCGAAATGACAAAACGTTAACGTTTTAATTAGAATTTTTGATCAACGTTTTAAATACGGAACAAGTTGCGAGATATCGATAAATGCCAAGAGTTGGCTGAATGAATTGTAAAATGTTAAATGAAAAAAAAGGTTGGAAGATAAGAATGTGGCAGGGAAGGAATTGATTAAAAAAAAAGAAACAAAAAATGAATGCATCAAGAATTCAATCAAAGGTTACGTTTTGCATTCAGATTGAACTGCGAATGAGAATGTATCTGATTATGATTGACAAATGTTGATTGACATTAAATATTAGATTGTTAATTAAGTTACAGATGACTGGACACATATTTGTACCTTTTACTTTCACAGTAGCTACTGGAATTCTGGATCATTAATGTCAATTAAATGATAGCACACTCTCCATTTTACGGGTACAGACAACAGGTGTCATAATTATTGTATCTCAGTCACATAGTTCAGCAATTAGATGAATTATTTGTACAACTTTTCAGTTCCATATACAGATTGTAACTCATTTGGCTATTAAGTATCTATATCTAGACGACATTTGCGGTATTTATTGTTAATTTATTGACCAGGTCAGCAGTAATCTTAGTCACAATCACAGTCAGAGTCACAGTCACAGTCTCCGTGTCCGACTCAGATGCAGATACAAAGATACAGATACAGCTGTGTTCACTTTTCAACTCTAAGCAATTACATAATAATTAAATATAATTAATATCTTTGTTTTTCATTCGGTTGCCTGTTTGTTTGTTTTTTTTTTTTTGCTTATACACTTACAATGAATCGGTTCTATAATTGGTAGTCAAGGCTAGCCTAAAGATATTCAAAGTATCTTAATAGATAATTGAGAAACTTAGCTACATTGTACCACAGTTAAGGGTTATATTCCGACTCTCAGTTACTTAAGACAACACTTGAGTTTATCTTAAAGTTATTCAGATAGTTTCTGAGGTATAATTACAGTTTAAAGTATCTTTGGTACATTCAAAGATTTTATATCTCAGAAAAGGGTTTTTTCTCTGACTCTTAGTTACTTAAGACAACACTCAAGATTATCTTAAAGTTGTTCAGATACTAAATCTGACAAATAAGAGTTAAAAATATCTTTGGTATATTAAAAGACTTGAGATTTCAGAGTTAAGAGGTTTCTAGTGACTTTTAGATATTTTTACTCTGATAATTTAATTCGCTGATTAGTGTATCTAAGAAATACAATTGTTAAGGTTTGTTCACTGACTATCAGATACTTTAACTTACAATCAAGTGTATCTCAGGAATACTACGATGCCTTTTAGCTACTTAATAATACAGCTTAATTTGCCTGAGTAATACAGCTGATGATTTATCCTACGTATATAGTTGGGTGAATCTTAGATGAACGCAGATAATTTATCTCGCACTTAAGGCTAAGATACTTATAGCTAATCAAATTCTTTATTTTACACTACTTAAACTTATTTAAATGTACCTAAGAGATACTTAAATACATTATCTAAAAGTTATGGATATTTTAGGGACTTAAACTCACATTTTAGTGTATCTCGAAGTTGTTAAAATATATTAACTGACAATTATAAGTATTTTTTCGATACTTAAATAGTTAAACTGACACTCAGATACTTTGAGATCCTTTCTAATAGTTAGTTAATCTAACTTGAGTATATTTTACAGATACTCAGATACTCAATTTCAAATTAAAAGCATTTAAAAGAGACTCAGATATTTCAACTCAAAATTGATGTATGTAAAAGATACTTAAATACAATTTACACGATATAAGATACTTTATCTAATAGCTGAAAATATTTTGAAGATACTTAGATAATTAATCTCAAAGTTTATTCATCTAAAAGATACCTAAATACAATATCCAAGTGATGCTTAGATACTTCAGCTTATAGTTGAAGTTATTTGTGATTTGTGTCCGATCTTTAGATACTTTATTTACCTAAGGGTATCTCAAAGATACTTTGAATTCTCTAGTTGGTCAGAGTTACTAAAATGAATTTTAGAAATACTTTAACTGACAATTAATGAAATGCAAACTTGGGCTTCCCCCCGTTAATGTATCTGATAATTCAGGGTATTTGTGTGTTGCGACAATTCTAAAAGATACTCAGATACTTGGTACTGAACATTCTTGTTTTTCATTTTTGTTGTCGTCTGCCTTGATTTGCATTTGTGGAACATGAGCAGACGACGTAATTACCCGTAATTCGGGTTAAACACAATTATAAATATATATTTATAAATATATATAGATATGTAGAATCGACTCATCGTATGGTCAGAACAAGTAATCGACTCATCAGATACAGCTGCAAAATAAGACTAGATACGTTTTTAAGATGGTGACTGGCACAAATTTGCAGTTTCTTTTGAAATCTGAATTCTCCCCGTCTCCCATCTGGTTTTCCAGAGTCTCAGAAACTCAGAATCTGAATTTTAACTATAATTTTATGCAAATGTCGAAGCATTTAAACAATTAACTGCCCTATAAGTTAAATGTATCTCGTTTTAGTTTGGATTGTTTTTTTTAGTTACCAGGTGTTGCCATCGTATGCATATTAGGGTTGCCACGTGTGCACGACTAACAACTAAATGATAAATCAACTATAATAATAATATTAATATTATTCATAGTAATAGATGCATTTTCATTTCCATTTCTACTAGTTTATTAACATTTTTATTTTTTTTTACTACTAAGCATCATTATTATTGTCATGATCATTGGGTTTGAAGCGATTGTTTCAGATTCATTGGGTATTTAGGTATTTTTTAAGCTAACGATCTGTAAAAGATCACTTAGAATTTAACAGATTTTCTAGCAAAAGATCACTTAAAAAATCGTTAAGCTATTTTGTTCTATTTATTTTCTTGTATCATTAAAAGATCATTTATCTTTTGGAAATGAACCTGTCTTGAAAGTTACATCATAAGTGTTAATGTTTATGAAGAAGTTACCTTTATTTAAATAGATAGATCGAAGAAAAAGAACTGGAGAATATCGCACTCTTTTGAGAACTTAACAAGATCATTAAATGATCATCAAAATATCACAAAACATCAATGAAAATTCGCCTCTGAGAATTAGAGATAGTTAAAAGAACAAGCATCTATATATTTGCTTTTTATAAAGTCAATTTTCTTGATATTAGAAACAGGCTTTTCAAAACTTTAAGCAGAAGTTTTTATTAATTTGATAAGATCAATCAGAGAATTTGAGAAGATCATTTTTCTCAACAATCAAAAGTTCAATATTCCGATCTAATATACTTTTAGATCTACTTTCTTGGCGTAACAAGATCCCAAGATAATTAAAAGATCGATCGCATTTGAAATTTCCGTTTTCTTTCCATTTCTAAGACCAATTTTCTTGATTTTAGAAACAGATTCGTTTTGATGTTTTTCTTTTTAAATTTATTTTGGACTTTTTCATTACAAAATTTGACAAGATCAGAAGATAACTAAAAGTTCAATCGGAGGAAGATCATTTTTCTTTCCATTTCTAAGACACAATTTTCTTGATTTAAGAAACGGGTTTCTTACATTTTGTTTTAAATTTATTTTAAAATTTCTTTTAGACTTTTTTCATCAAAAATTTTGACAATACCATTATATAATAAAAAGTTTAATCTTCCGAATTTGTGTACTCTTGGATCTACTTTCTTGGCCTGACAAGATCACAAGATCATTAAGAGATCAATATGAATTAATTTAAGTCATAGCTCAAAGTGTGATTTTTTGTGTTATGCAAAGCGTTTCCTGCCCGGGGGATTAACCATAATTTGAATATTGTTTTTGTTTTTGTCTGACCAACAATTTAATATTGTTGTTTATTGATCAAACTCGGAATGAGACTGCGAATCTGAGAATCTGGTTTAGGTTAAACACACACAAATGACACATTTGGTTATTTTCCGGTTTTTAACTTTTTTTGCAATAACAAATGTAATTCTCAATCTGTTACTGACCACGCTCAACTGAGACGGAGATGGAGACTGAGACTGGGGGCTGTGATTGATAATAAAACTGAGATTAAGATCAATTGAGTTTACTTGATGGCTTTATTTATTATTGCATTATTTGGTCTGGGACATGTTACGGGGCGTCAGTTTAAAAACGCCCCCCAATTAGCAAAGTTGGTTGAATTACTCTATGGATTTACATTTTGATTGAGCCCGGCTTTGTCCGTGTTTTAATGGCAAGTACGGAGTGTAAACTCTTAAACTGAATATGTATTTGAAGCGATATTAGTTTCACTTTACTCAAGTACCGCAAAGAGTAGCTCTTTTTAAATTTCCTTGTGGGCTCCTGTGGCCTAGAGGGATATGTTTAAAAACTTATTTTCCTTGTAACAATACCCTTGACTAAATTTTTTGATCATTTAAATTTTTGAAGAATGATACAACAAATGAAAATAAAACTTGATCTTAAAAAATTAAAAATCTACATTATTTAGAGTCTAATGTTGGGAGCAGCCGCTAGCTCCCATGCCCATGCGTGCCCACCTTTGATTTAGATGATAGAATGTACTTCAAAATAAGATTTTTGTCACAAAACTAAAAATGTTCGCGTTGAGAATCAAAATTTATTTAACTCAATGGACACTAGTCGGATAAAGTATTTTGACAAAGTTAAAGTTAAATCTACTCATAATTTGAATTTACTTCATGTTAATTCTGGATTCAATGGAAAGATCATTTAAATTCCGTTTGAATGATACAAAACTTTCCTTAGCCCATTAAGTACCCATTAAAAATTTAGAACTTTTTA
>JBAMBJ010004010.1:0-13712 GCA_037043495.1 Drosophila recens
TCTGCGTCTTTCAGAAGAAACTCTTTGTAATAGCAATATTATCGTTATCCAGATCACTGAACAGATGAAACCAAAACTGAAATTGAAACATTTTATAAAACAATTTGTCTCAACTTCAACTTTTTAGTTAATTCCTTATCTTTAAGCAATCAATTGTAAGCGTTAATAGCATTCAAGTAAATAAGCAAGCGTTTAGTCTAAATTTATTTGTATTACTCTGAAGATGCTGACTTTGCAAGAATTCGGAATTATTAAATTAGGGATCGGTAAATTTTATAATAAATTTGATGCAGCAATTTACAAATTCCTAAATAATCAATTATATTTATTTGGTAGAAAAGCTTCCATATATATTCCTTTTACCGAGTTATAGTTCTATCATATCGGTTTTATATTGCCAATTTTCCAATTCGATGCTTAAATCGAGATTTCGTTTGAATTTACATTTTGGTTGGGCTCCTACAACGTATCAGTAAGAATTTTTACACGATAACGATAGCCCATACTGTGGTTTAACAAAAATGTAAAAAGTCATCCGATGAATTTCGTGACCAGTTCCGTTTAAGTTATCAAAACTCGTCCTTGGTCTATATTCAATTACAAAACCTTGAGTGATTTTGCATAGTTAGCAGTAAGCGGGCAACTCCTGGATATTTTAGCTATTGGTTTATAAAGGCTTCACTTCATACAAAATTGTTTCTTGAATAAATTGTGATTATTTTTCGTAATAAAGAAAAAAACATTATTAAATTATGAATCTCTAATTATTGGACATAATTTAACCCTTTTTAAAAAATAAAATTTTAATACTTAATAAATACCGCTGCACTTTAATCTTGCTGATGTTATTTGGGAATTGATTCCGAATTGGAATAGCGTTCATGTAAAATTCCCTATCTGAAACTGATCGCTTGAACTTTAAGCAAACAATATCGATTCTTTTCTTGACGATGTTTAATTTGGGATGCCTTAGATTATAAATATAAATAAAAACAATCGCAAATTGCTGCTTGCGTCATCTGATTGAGCTTTGCAGCTGTTGACAAACAAAAATGTATATACTTATGTACATTAACATTTATAGTTTATTGTTTGAAAGTGATCGCTTCATATACATACTTGCAAGAAGTTTTCGGCACATTTTTTGTAGGCACATGGCTAAAAATACTTAATTATTAAGATTCCCAAAGGATTTACGATATCAGCACTACAATTAAATATACCCTTATTAGGGCATATAGGCTTATATTTCATTTTGTACGTCTTAAATTGTCAAGAGGCTAGAAACATAACTAAAATGATAATATATATTTGGATCGTGTTTTTATAGTTAATATTAATAAAGATGTATTTCAAAGTTGTCATTCACATAGTAACTTATAGATGAAAGTTTTAAAACACAACTGATACGTCATATGTTCCAGATATATTATATAGTGTATGAATTGTCGACTAGTTGACCTTTTTCATTTAGAGTACTACATATTTCTTTTTGGTGGAAAAGTAAGCTGATCCAAAAGCTTTTTACAGTTTCACTTTGAATTGGCAACCGCGAATACCGAATTAATGTACAACTGCTTGAAATGCGGATCAAAATACTTCAAATGATGTGTCTTTATTTGACTTTTGCAATAGAAAATGCTGTGGCTTACGTATATTACGAGGACAACAAATTTATAACAACAAATTACGAAACCGTTCGTGAATCCATTTTTCAATCTAGTTGTATTTCTAAGAATGGTAGTTTGGAAAATATTCATTGTGAAATTAATTTGAAAGGCGATACTCTGGAGTTTGAATGCGGTCCCCCAAAGACAAATTTAGATATAACGTCAATTGGGGGATCTTTTACATTAGATCAAATAGCGCTGTCCAAGCTCAAATGTCTTGAAGATCGGCTAATACAACAATGCTTCACGGACGAGGAAGACTTTCTGAGGCTTATCTTTGAGAACTGTAAGGAAAAAAACATATCTTCGTTCAATATACTAGGCTTTTCGTATAAGGAGTGCTTCAATTTCATAACATCGAATTTAACAAATTTAAAGCAAATCAGTTGGGTGCTGGAGGAAGATTGTATGCCTATAAACCAGTTTTTACGAAACTTTTCATATCTGAGGAAGCTTCAAATTTATTTTCTAGATGTCGAAAACTTAATGCGATGCAATTATTATTATATTACTAATCTTACTCAGATTAAAGAACTGCAGATTTACTTTCTGACCCATGATCAATACAAATTTAGAATCAATGAATTATTAAATAATATAATTCTAAGAGACATGGCAAACTTGGAAGTATTAACACTGTCATTCATGGAAAACTACGATTTACCATTCTATGAAGTTGAAATTCCGAAAAAACTGTTTCAAGGCTTGACGAATTTATCGACAATAATATTTACTAACTGGAACATCACAAACTTATCCAGAGAACATTTCCAGGGCTTAATCAATTTGAGGTCTTTACAGTTTAATAAAGAATTAGATAGTGATTTTGACTGGCTAAGGTATGTATATAAGTATTAATATAGAAATATTAAAATTTGAATTTCATATAAAATCTTTTCAGATCCCCAATTATACAGGACAATCTAATGTTTTTAAAATTATTTAGATATGGACACATACCGAAGACCAATATGTCAGCATTTATTTGCCGAAGTCAAAATATTTGTCAATTTAATGTGGATATAAACAAAAAGCCATGTCCCGAAGGATGCCAGTGCTCTTTTAACGAAACAGACTTGCGATTTAAAATAGATTGTGACCAATTAACGACTGGAATGGATATTCCAGAGCTGCCAATTCCAATAACTGGAAATGCATCCCTTCATTTCAACAACAAGAACTTAACTCAGTTACCAAACTCAACATTTTATGGCTATTCGAATATCCGAGAACTTCATCTGGCTAACAACAAATTGAAAAGTATAAAAGTTGAACAATTGCCGACCAATTTAACTTATTTGGACCTTAGAAACAACAGTCTTCAATATTTGATGGACGATGTACTCGAATTTCTCTCAAGTCGAGCAGGAAAAATAACCATGAAACTCTCGGGAAATCAATGGAAATGTGATTGTGATGATCTCAAGATGCTGCAGTTCTTCGTCAATAAGTCTAATTATATCGAGGATAATGATCAAATGAAATGTCAGGAACAAGTTATTGATCTTTCCTTCGTAATGCTTAAAGCAAATGTCTGTAGATCTTACTTCAAGATGTTATCTGGACCTGTTCTTGGATTGGTAGTCTTGATATTATTATACTTCTATTTCAAGAAATCTATTTCAATGTGGTTGTATGAAAGAAATCTGTGTCTTCGCTTGATATCCCGACCGGAACCACAAGTTGATATTGAGCTGATAATCGATGGATTTCTGGCATTTTCACATGTAGACCTGGAACTGGTGGGGGAGTATGTTGAGAAACTGGAGAGAGGTCCTCGCGACTATCGACTCTGCTTCTATCAACGCGACTGGTTGGTAGGCCAATCCATTCCGGCATGCATTCTGAATTCAATCAACGATTCCAAGAGGGTCATCATCTTGATGACCAATAACTTTATCAACTCATCCTGGGGACTCTTCGAGTTCCGCTCGGCCATTCGAGCCGCTTCGATGGACAAGGACAAGCGACTGATTGTCATCTTGTATCCGGGCGTTGACTTAGATAAACTGGACTCCGAGCTGAAGCTCTACATGAAATTCAACACGTATCTAAGGAGAGATGATCCACAGTTCTGGAGGAAACTGATGTTTGCGATGCCCCATAAACCAATCCAATGTGGACAGCCCGCCATCACGGGAGGTCCAGCAATTGAAGAGGACCAAGTTTGAAGTTGTCAATTGGTAAATATTATGGTTAAATTAATGCTGAATATATTTGTTAATTATTTAAAATTTTACCAATTTCAGAACAAGCACATTGCGACTCCGCGTCTACCAGAAGAAATTCTTTATCATTGCAGCAAGGTCACAAAACAGATTGGACCAAAACTGAAAATAATTTACATTTTAAAATAATATTTAAACGATTTGCTTCAACTAAAAATTTTTATCAATTCCTTATTGCCGATGAGCCAATTACAAATGTGAATTTAAAAAAATAGGTGTGTTTAATGGTCAATCTGAAACATTGGTTCAATTCAATGTTTTATAATTTATATAAATTGTCTATTTTATTAGTTAAAGAAACTTTTCTGTTTCATCCTTTTCATGTTTTAAAGAATTCATATTTCAACTCAGTGCAGCGAATATATAATATTTAGATTTCTCAGTTAAATGATATGATTTTAATAGCTTACATTTTCCAAATTCAAGAGTTTTATTAATAGAAATTTTATTCTTGGTTTTTCATATTATATTGAACCATAAAATGAATTACTTGCTTATATTAAAAGATAATTTTAAAATAGTTGAGGTTAAGCTTTCAGTATGTTCAGATTGCTCTTTCCTCTTATATCAGAAACTAACCAAGATTATCTTTATTTTATTACTTAAGCAGCTTATTTTAATGCCAAGAACAAAAAGTGGCTTATAAAATTCTGAAAAGTAGAAAATTTCATTATTATTGTAAATATCTAAATTGCTAACTCAGAATCAGTTTAAATAACTTCACTTTAAATTAAATTATTATCTTCAACTGGAAGTTATCAAATTATTGATTTTAAATTATCTAAATTCTAGCTTCCAGTAATTATTCATGGCTTAAAGTCTTTTCTATTTAAGGTTCCTGTTCTCTGTTTAAACATTCTGTTGCTCAAAATAAGCTGATGTGCATTTTTTATTCAAAGGAAACATTTTCGCTGAGTGTAGAGGAAAATGCTTTGCGCTTTTCATTTGGGTCGAATTAGTCGCTTGCTTTGTGTTGACAGATTTTATCGCTTGCCTCGTGCTTGACTTTCTCTCTCGCTCTCTCTTACACTCACTTGATCATTATCGGTGTTTCGCCATCTCGCTTGGTCTCTTCAATCGGTCTATTCACTTTAAACTCTAAATCAATTGAGTGCTGAGAGAGGAGGGGAGGGGGGCCCCTATCGCAGTCGCCCTTTTGCCGCCACTTTGCATTCTCGATTGGGCGGTTGGCCTATTGACATTCCCATTGCGATTTGCGATTTGTTTTCAACTCACTTGACAGGTAATGGCAGTACCTCTCTCCCCCTCTCTCTCTCTTTCTCTGTTGATGTAGACAATGGCGCTTTGTCCTGCTGCTGCTGTGTGGCGGCGAGTGGCAACCCCTTCGTGGCATCCCCGCCCCGCCCTCTCCGCGACTGCCACGTTCATTGTCACCATGCGGCGGCCGTGACAAATTGCTTTAACATTGATTTAAAGACAAAAACGGCAACGCAGAGAGGACAACATATCACACAACTGCCACGAAACGTCACTCAGACGACGCCCTAATCCCAATTCCTGAGTCCCGAGTCCCCGTCGGAGCAATCATTCCCTGCCATTCCCAACCAATCTCGGGGTAACTCCCGTCCTCCTTCCCCGTCTCCCGCCCCCCGCGGAGGCACTGTTCAATCGATTTGAACGGATGAGGACGACCTTGTTGCCGTCGACTGAATAAATTGAATGCGTTTTCAATTTTTAATAAAGCCAAAGAAAAAAGAAGAGAAATTAAGTCAGAAGTGAACGACTGGCAGATACTCTTTAGGGGGGTTTTATTTGATGATTAAGATGAAATTTCAAATAACTTGTTTAAAAGACCAACTTAATATTATCATAAAAAAAACTAAAATAAATAAATTATTTAAATAAATCATTTAAGAAAACTTTATTGTTTGAATATGCTAAAATATTAATAAATTTAAGATGAAATTTCAAAATATTTATTAAAAAGACTAGCTAAATTATATAATAAAAGTTTGCTGAATGAAGCTGAATGAATCAGAAAACTTAAATTATCGGGGGTGCCACAGAAATCGCTTTCGCTTAAATTTGTATGAAGTTTAAGTGAAATTCAAGCGAAAGCGATTTCTGTAGCACCCCAGTATATTTCTAAATGTATAATAAGGGAACAAACAACACTCTCTTATAAAAATCTCGATTAGCAACTGCCGTTTAGAGAATAAACTTCTCAAAATTATTATTTTTAAATT
Source organism: Drosophila recens (assembly GCA_037043495.1). Taxonomy (NCBI): domain Eukaryota; kingdom Metazoa; phylum Arthropoda; class Insecta; order Diptera; family Drosophilidae; genus Drosophila; species Drosophila recens. Next base: position 6,106 of record JBAMBJ010004010.1, read on the forward strand.
AATATAAATATAAATTATATCTAAAGCTAGTTTGCAAAAGTAAATAGTATAGTACTGTTATCATTACTGTTATTTTCAATCATTTGCTATGCTAATATACCTCATTCAAACATAACGTTATTTACAGGGTATTTATAGAAAAAATCGAATATTAAAAGCAAAAGCCGAGCAAATGCAAAAGCATCGAATTACGAATTTTAACCGCACGACGCGACTTCAATGGCGACTCGACGACGCTGCCCATTATCCTTGATTTATGTGTATCCTGCTGATGCTGCTGTTCCTGCTCATTCTCATTCTCGTGTTCCTGCTCCTGCTCCTGCTGGTTGGTTCATTCTGTGCTCTCCGGTGCGTCGTCCTGTTCTCGCTGGGCTTTGCCATAAACAATTACAGGCAGCCAGGCAGCTGCGGCTTTTTCGCATGTCCTGCCAAAGTCAATGTTGGTCCTGCTGATGCTGTGCCGCTCTTCCTCTCTCTCTCTCTCTCTCCCTCTGTGGCCTTTGCATTTTAAAAGCAATTAGCAGCGCATTTTTTGGCCGTGTTGTTTTTGCTTTTCTTTCCACATCGCTTTTGCTTTTTTTTGGGTTTTGTTTTTGGCACTGGCTATTTTCAATAATAAAAGAAAGCAAAAGTTGTTGTTGTTGCCCATTTTCGGCCTGTTTGTCGGTGTTGTTGTTGTGTGTGTGTGTGTGTGTGAGAGTGTATTCGGGCAAAAAAATGTGCTGCCAAAGCTAACAACAAAATGGCGCGGTCACGTGACGAACAACATGCCCCCGACCTCTCCACTGACCTCCCTCCCTCTCTCTCTCTCTCTCTCCTATCTCCATCTCTGCCCACTTCATTTGCGCTCTTGCTGTTGTTGTTGTCCCAAGCGTGGCACATCAGATAATATACAAAAAGCCCCATTCCCCATTGTCCTTCATCGCATCTCGTTTGTTATAAGTTATGTGCAACAAAATACAGAGATAGCCAGTGTATGAAAGAGAGAGAGAGAGAGAGAGATGAACTGGTGTGTTATTTACATGTCAATGCATTTTGTTTCATGATTAGTTTTGCCAGCTTTTGTCTCAATTAGTTACAGCAATTTAATTACAGCACAGCTTTGAGCTGCAGCATGTTAAAAGCTGTCAGCTACAGAACTCCACTGAAATCCATCCAGCAAAGTTTGAAAGAGCAAACTGTAATTTGCCTGTTGTTTTCGAGATTTTTTTGCACTTTGATGTTGATGTGGAAAATATGAAAGTTTGATTTTTAAAATGATTGACCAAAGAAAATCAACAAGTTTAATTTAATAAAATAGTTATACATGCAAAACAGTTAAAAATATTTACTAAATTTAAGTTTGAGAAAAAGAATGTAGAAAATTGAATTTTTGGAAATATATTAATTAAGAATATTTTAAAATTAAGATTATTGATTACGCAGAAAACGTTAAACATAAAAACAAAAGACGTGGACTCATCAGAAGTTGTATTAATCATTGTGGTAATGATAACATCATTAACCATGTCAGACATACGAAGAACAGCTAAAGATTAAATTGAACTAGTATTTCGAATTCAACTTCAAGTTGAATTCAACTTCTGCTCTGCAGGCGGTCGCTTTCTCCTCGAATCTTGGATCTTAGACAGGCATCATCAGACCAGACAACTTTCTGTTATGTATATGTACACGTAGTTGGGTCCAAACAGGTGCCAGCAGTGTCCAATGGAAGGCATTTAATGGAAGCCACCCACACACATCGGGCACATCCTTCATTCATGCTGTGGCAACGTGGCGTCAATCAAATGATTGATCACATGAATGCACAAAAACTGCCGCTTTCCTCGCTGGAGATGGCAATGGAGATGGGTAGGGAGAGGGGGTAACAGGCAGTTGGATTTTAATCTGCCACAGTCGCATTAATAAAACAAAAACAAAAACAAGAAAACAGTCAAAAAGAGAAAGAGATGATTGAGAGAGAGAGAGGGAGAGAAATCAGTCAATTAGTAGTCATTTGGTTACGGCCACAGCAATGACTTCACTTCGGCTGAGATAAGACAACGAAATTTATGCTAGAAATATTTTGTAAATAGATAATAAATTGTGGAACAGTCGAAGTAGTAGAAAGAGGAGCAGAAGTGAGAAGCAAGTCAATTTCGGACTGCCATCAATCAAGTTGCAACTATCGGAGGCAAATGTAAATAGTTCATTCTTTCTTTCTTTATATTTTTCGGGGGCATCAATTATGCGCCTGTCTCAATATTTATGAAAATTGATTTCGACATCTACCCCGAAAACACTCAAATGTCAATGTCAATTAGAGGCAGTTACGGCTGAACTCAAATTGGACTGATGGATTAAGTGCCAGCAATAGTATGTGGACTTTCCTTGAAGGAAAACCCCTATGAAGCAAGTAGAAGAACCTCTGTTATCTCTGCACTGATTACGCCTAATGCCGGGAAATCTCATTTAGTTCCACAATGGGCAACCACAAAGCGCAGCTGTAAACAATTTGGCATGGAAATCTCTTTAATTGATTTTTAAGCGTTCCATAATATGCAGTTGTAGCTGTCGAGTTCACGAGCTCTCGAGTTGTCCCTCATTATGTGGCACAAAGGGAAAGGTGTCAAAAAGGTGACAAAGGGAATGGAAATCAAGGTGGAAAGTGGAAAATGGAAAATGCAACTGCGCTCCGAAAATGAAATTCAAACAAGCCGCTCAACTGACATAGAATTTTTTCATTCTTCTTTAATCCGCGTTGTGTTGAAAGGTGCAAAAATCCGAGCACAATAGGGACAGCTACTCTATAGGAAGGGAAAATTGGACAGGGGAAAATTCAATCAATGCGACAGCTTAGAAATGCGTTTGTCATAATTTCATCGAATGATTGCAAAATATTTCTCATTTCTCAATTTTATGGGATTCCTCGCTGTGTATTCTCATTTTATTTTCCTGTTTACTCTGGTTTTTCCCTGGAAATGAAATGAAATGAATTTTTGAGATGCGATTTGCAGTGGCAATGCATTCAACCGATAGCCATGGGCGTGAGCAAGATGGAAGCCAAGAAAATGAGGTAAGCAATCAAGAGTGAGAGAGAGAGAATGAGAGAGGGACAAGACGTTACGAGCATGTTGACAGCAGCTCAATGCCGTCCGTGTTGGCCAGTGTTATTGACATACATTTGATGTGTTGAGCACAGTGTGCATTGTCTGGCAATGAAGTGCGACGTCTCAGCAGCTCACCGAAGGCTTAGAAACTGATGTCTGCAGAGACTGAGACTCGCTGAATGTGACAGCCTCACATCCCATTCAAGGGGATTACCATCAAGCTATCATCATCACAGTCATCATCATCGATAGCTTGAGCGATTTTTCTATCTGTGTTCGAGTATTTGTTTCAGCTCTAAAATCGCTTGAAGAAGATTGTGAAACTACATGGGGAAAACCATATTTCTATTATTTAAGTTTCGAAATCTATTTTAATAATTTAATTTCAAAATTAATTCAGTTAATCTTTATATTAACTTTGCTTAGCCTACTCGAAAAAAAATTGTGCAAAAATATAGGAAGATCTTTGGAAATGAAAACAACAAGTTTAATAGAGAAAAAACAAATAAATCAATTTGATATTGTTAAACTTAAACTTCAATATGTATATGAAAGCTAGCTCCATCTAATTAATTCTTAAAATATCTACAGACATCAGAGTTGAAACTGATTTATTACATTTTATTATTTTATTTTATTAGCAGTACATCAGAAATAAAGACAAAATTACATTCAACTTTAAACTCTGTAATTGGTTTACTGAGAAAGTCTCAATCAATCGCAAAATTATTGGGATAAGTTGGATGTAGCTTACTGTCAGACATTGGCAGTCTTTACTGTAACTCAGAGACGTGACGAGACGAGACAGCGGTGGAAAAATACTTATAGATCATTGATTCTTGATAATAAAACTATCAGCGTTGACTTCAGACTTTGCAGTGCACCGCAAAGCGAAAAAGAGAACGGGAAATGTCGGCAAAAGAAAGCGTATAAAAAACAATAAAAACTCAATAAAAGCAAACGCTTATGGCTTTTAAACGCTGCAAGGACGACGACGACGACGACGACGACGATGAGGTTGACGGGAGTGACACTCCGACAAAGTGCCGAGGCTCAGGATCAGGAGCAGGACCAAGTCTAAGGCCAGGACCAGGACTAGGGCCAGGACGAACCTAGACGTAGCTGGCAAAATGACAATAGATTTGATTTTTCAAGGCAGGAAGCGAAATGGGATTGGAAATGGCAAAGGGAAGGGCAATGGGATTGGGATTGGCAGGCAGCAAAGGCCAAGACACAAAAGCAAACAATAAAAAAAATGAAATAAAATAAAATAAAATGAAAGAACAGAAAAGAAAAGAAACGAAATAGAAACGCAAGAGAAGTATAACAAAAATTGAAGAAGCCAGGCAGCAAATAGTTGAACAGACAAAAGGAACGACCATTTGATGGAAGGGCAAGTGAAGAGGGAGGAGAAACAAGGGAGGGGGGCAGTCACAATAAGCGCACATTTAAAAGTGTCAAATATCCTTTTTATGCGCTTTGGCCCCCGACCAACAAACACTTTATTTTTTGTCACGAAGCTGAGCAGAAAATTGTAAAGAAATGTTAATGCGATTTGATTTAAAGAATGAAAAGGCAAAAAAGCGAGAAGCAGACAGGGACAAGGGAGAGAGAGAGAGGGAGTAGAGTTCCCCGAGGGCAATCTACGACCCTGAGCATACATTTCCATATTTAAAGGTTACACAGCTGCCAGTTCTTTATGACTTCATCTCAGTGACAGTAGCAGGTACCGCAACTCACCTTCTGATCCCTGACCCTCAACCTGACCCTGTCCCTTGGCCAAACAATTAAGCGTTAATATTGCAGAGTCGCCTAGAGTTCCTACTCTCCCCCCCTGAGAGTGAGTCTATTGTCCACTTGCTGTGACATTAATTTAATCCTTGAATGCATCTTTGACAGGCTTCTCGCTGAAATTCAGCTCAACTTAAGCCCAGTTCCCAGTTCCCAGTTCCCAGCTCCCCATTCTCATTCTTAGTCTCATTTCCATTGCCACTTTCATCAGCATTTCCCATTCTGACTGTTTTGTGGCTGGTGCCGGCGTGTGGCATTGTCAAAGGAATTAGTTTTGTGTTTTTGATTTGCACAAGGAGCAGCCCAAAAAGAGATGAGACTCCATTCCATTCCATTCCACTGCGAAACCCAGCAGCGGTCTGTTATTGCTTAAATAAATATGAGTCCAGTCTTTGGGGGCGTGCATCAGACAATGCCTTTGAGTCTCTCTGTCTGTCTCCGAGTCTTTCAGTCTTTTGCATTTAACATTCCCTTCGAAAGGCAGAAGTGCTATTTGCATGAGAGTAATTTGTGTTTTTGTCACTGACAGTTTTCGGCACTTTATTAAAATATTTCTGGGCCCGAGCATCATTATGATTGTTTTCCAAGGGGCATTCTCTTGTGAATAGCCTGATGTGTGTGTGTCCAAGACATTTGTCGATTTAAATGGAGCTCATACTCGTAATGCACACAAATCCCAGAGACTTACCAAATGCGATTAGCCCAGCTGCGAGATTTAAGATGCGTTTACACAAGGGGAAGAGAATGGAAATTAAGAGAAACTGGGAAAAGCTGAAGAGTAGGGGGAAAATTATGATTAAAGTGGTATTATTAAAATCTATAAAGATCCTTTAATACAGGGTGTAAAAAATATTTAGAGAATCTTTGCTTATAAATTTACAGTAGCTGAAAGTTCAGCCACATAGGATTTAAATAATTCTCTGACAGGTGCTGTCCACCTGTTGAAGCACTGCCAACTTGTCGCCTCAGCGTTGCCATATGCCTAATAAAATGGGCAATTATGTTTAACTAAAGACTTTCAATCTCTAAGATGTAATAATAGAACGAATTTATCTAAAGATGTGCAAATACACTCTGCAATTGTTGCAGTTGTTGCAGTTGCTGTGTGGTTTAAGTAACTGTAACACAGCCTCATTATAATCTGTGACATTTATACAATATCTTGGCTGTCAACTGTTACAACACCTTATTGTAACTCGGTCTGGCAGTGGCAATTGTAACCGGTTTGATTGATCATCTGTCGCATTTTCATTGCAACAATCATATTTCAATTGGACTCTAATGAGTTACAACAACTTCGAAGCTGCAGAATTGAAGAGAGAGAGAGAGAGAGAGAGTGAAGAGTAAAGAGAACGGCGACCAGGGACAACTTCTCGAATCTGTGTCCAGTTCGGTCGACTTGTCCACTTGTTGCCACAGTGGCAGTGGCAATCGTTATGCAAAAAGTCAAGCAGACAGACAGACAGGCAGTTGAACAGGCTGCGTGAGAGAGAGAGAGAGAGAGAGCTTGGAGGGAGTGGGACAGTCACAGTTATTAATTAATTAACGAACGCTCAAATTAATTGCAGTCATTTGTTGCACAGTCAGCTGCTTGCCGCGTCGATCGATCATAAGGAGGCGTTGTTGCCGCGCCACTTTGGCGGGTTTGTTGTTGCTGGGTGGGTCGTATCGGTGGTGTTGAAGTGCCACTCAACGGCCTTACGGTACTTACTTATACAGTGGAGCAGTCAGTACACACACACACACACACGCACACACAATGTGAGCTGATTGCCCATTGGCAACTGGCGGAGACAAACTAACCAAGTGCACCACCCAACCACCCAACCACTGCCCCACTTTGCCCACCTAACGCACAATGAAAACTTAATTAAGTTGTCAGTGCGGCGACCTCTTCTCCTCCTTCTCCTCCTTCCCCTCCTTCCCCTCCTTCCCCGCCTCCCCCTCGTGCTCCATTAATGTTGTTGTCCTCTTCAGGATGGTTAGAAGCATCCTCATAAAATGCTCATTAACGCGCCAAACCGAAGCAAATCAAATGGCAAATGGCAACTGTCGCACAGGCTCAAGGTCCTGTTTGTGTGTGTATTTGTGTGTGTGCTTTGTCACCCCTTTTCGTCCTTGCAGACAATAAAAACAGTTACTGTACGATGGTGTCGTTGTTTACTGTGTCCTTTGACTGTGTTTGTGTTGCCTACTAATTTGAATATAAACAAGTTCTGCTTTTGATTTTCCAAATGAAAATGTTGCGTATGTCCTTCGCCTCGGATAATTTATGCATATGAACATACCGACGACCCCTGCTTTGTATCTGCCTCTTCTTCTTCTTCTTCCTTCCTGTCAAGCAACCCCCGTTCCCTGATCCTATTCCTGTTCCTTTCAGCTTTAGCCAATGTATGATGTCAGGCCGCTAATGCAAATTTATTTAGACATCGTGACTCCTTTATTTTCATTTTTATTTTTTTGTTATCCTGGTAGGCGTTAACTGACATTTGTCGCATTTATTCATTGCACTGCGCGGTTGGGGAATTCGACTAGGATTTGGGTTAGGATTCCACCTCGGATTTGGTTCCGAGGGGATGTCGCAGGCTGTGATTCCATGTGGGCTGATCTGACTCACATATGACTCATTTTTGGCTCGAACTGAGCAAGGGTTGAAATTCGGGAAAAATTGTTTCATTACAGAATGATTTAATGCAGTTGTCTAATAGTTGGAGAAGTTAATGATTC